>UZAF01017264.1:30970-44102 GCA_900617895.1 Haemonchus placei | reverse complement strand
CAAATATCACCCCCCCCCCCTTAGGATTGATATCGTGATTTTTACCAGCAGCTATGATCTGATGTGACAGACTGAAGACTTCTGACGGAGTTCCACTCTTACCTAACAATTTCTTTTTTAGGTGCAATATCACAAATATCGCAAAAATCCTTATTCGGGTTTCCAACTGGACTGTAGCTTTGGCATATGAACCCGATTATAACAACGAACAACTGCATTCATCCTTTCCCATGGTTGCTCATTCGACTATTGTTTAACGCATTCATGTACTTGCTCAATTGATTGTCACGAACACTGAAAATGTTACTGCGATGCTGCTTTTTTTAAATAAAATTGTTGTATATCTTCATATTAGTGCAGTGTATCATGATCCGCTTTATGCGTGGTCATGGAGGCGGATTTCCACCGCTCTCTTTCTCTCTCTCTCTCGAGGGACTTCCACCTGTAACTGACTCAATGTTAGCGAGTATGGTGCCACATAGTTCAGGTGCTACTAATACGGAAGATAGGTTCAGGTTGGCAACCGACCAAAGGAGTTCTCTGACCAACCAAATAAAATTGTGATCAAAGCCTACTTCTCCAATACGAAGCTTGCCTTATCAGTGATGTTACACATACAAGAATTTTTATTCATTTTGCCGAAAAATGGGTTCTGGAGAAGAATCGAATCCCAATAAACCGATGCGTGGCAGTCGTGGGGTACAACCCAACACAGACTGATGGTTACCCTCTTTGACATGGTTCACTCATTCAGATTTGATGGCTACACATAGACGCTATCGTTATTAGTCTGCAATCCCAATTCTCCGATATGATTTGAAGGACTTTCACTCACTCAACAACTTCTGGTTAAGAATGTCGGGCTTTCACTAAGTGAAATCGGGGTCATGTCAATAGCCTAGGCAAACTGTTGGACGATCACTTGTACAGTCCTAGTTCCTGTGAATAATCAGTTCTGCGGTCTACTTGAGTCACGCAAACGTCTTGCATCTATAGTGAATTCAATCCGATTTGAGAGGTGCGCTTCCTCGGCACGGCCTTCGAGATGTCGGGCCTCATTGAGTGACGCTATGACCGTGACCCTTTAGAAATTCATTTTTCCACTGAGCCATAAATCAAATGAAGCATAGCAGTTCTATTCTGATGCCCGGCATATCATCTACGGATAGGTCTACAACGCTGCTATGACTCTGTATATTACGATATTCTTGGCTATGTTCTCATCTGTACAGGTACATTTCGACCTTTACTCTTGAGCTATATAGGAACAAGCTGCCCTGAGCATACTGTTCAGTTAAGAAAGATAAGGAAGGAAACGCCAGTAGATCAGTTTCCTGTAGTTACTGGATGACTCCTTCTAGCCAAGCCATCCCATGGAATTTACTGAATCCCTTCATTTAGATGCAGAAGGCCACGCCAGGATCGTGAACGGTAATCTGTGGGCTTGAAACTTTAACGGCACGGAAGATCTTTAAGGCTGCACCGTACGATTAGGTTCAGATGACTTGTTTACCTTGCCCAATGCTCGAGTTTTCTCGAGTTTTCGGAGTTTTTGCCCGAGCCCAGGAAGGGCTCCTGATGAGCTGGTACATTTTTCTGGAACTTTGAATGGTTATGAGAACTGTAGGAGATGAAAGTCACAAATGATCATTCTCGGGATCATTCTATGCGGAAGCTTTCCCATAAGGACTTCTTACCGTACCACATATGCTCCAATAAGTTGAATTTCTACCCTTCGTGTAGCTTTTCCGTGTTTGAAAGATAGGCGATCGATGGACAATCAAGCAAACCCTTTCGAGAAATTAGGAAACCAAGCCCTACAAAAAGATTGACTTTTGAGAAATCACTTTTCGAGAGAGTGACCATATCCTTTAGACCATCTCTCGCATTTCTAGAAGCAAAAGGATGGTTGAAACTGTTCGAGGGGCCTTACTTGGATAGCTAGCTATTACTCCTTCCGAAATACAAACAAATACCACCAAGTACCGAAAGCAGACTTGAGGTCATCATCTTGGGTCCCATTCAGAAATATATTGGGTTGTCCAGAAAGTCTCCGCCGACTTTTGAGTCATCTTTGAAAGAAAATTTCTAGAAGATCAAGTCCGTTCATTAAACATCTTATCGCCCATTCTGTTCAGTAACGGCTCGCCACTTTTCTATCAGTTTCATTATTCCACTTTCATAGAAGGTTCTAGACCTAAAATCGGAGAACCCTCTCAGGTGCATATTGCAGTCCTCTGGTAGATTAAACGATTTTCCATTCAAAAGATTTTGCAGAAACCTAAGGAAGCAGTGGTTTGACGGTGCTACGTCCGGACTATATGTGGGCTGTCACCAGCCATCCCACCCGAGTTCCAACAATCTTTGACGAGTGGTCAAAAATTCGTGGAATTTGAGTTATCCAGTTGGAAGATATGCTCTTACGATTGGCCACCTGCCTATAAATTGTTTAGCTGGTTACAGTACTTTTGCAAAGTTATCTCTCGACTATGCGGCAACAGCTCATGATAAATGATTCCCCTCCAGTCCCACCAGCACCACAGCATAATCTTCCTCACTTGGATTTTGACTTTTCGAGTAGTTTGTGACGGCTCGCTGGAAAGGTTCCACGATCGTTTCCGCTCCACGTTGTTGTGCGCGACCCATTTTTTGTACTTCGTTTTCATACTTTACAGAAACGGCTCGTTTTTGTTTCGTCTTAGCAACCAGTCGCGCATGGAGACGCAGTCCATCACGTTGCGCTCGCTCAGTTCGTGAGGTACCCAAACATCAAGGGCCTTAACAAAACCAAGTTTCAGAAAATGATGATGGGTGGTTGATTTAGCAACATTCAGTCTTCCTCCTATTCCACGAGTGGTAATTTACCGATTCGTAACAATTAATATTTTGATTTGGTCGTTTTCAAAGGGTGATAACCTTCCTGAGCGTTGCCGACGTTCGAGGGTGACTTCACCCCGTTTAAGTTTCGCAAATCACTCGCGTTCCCCTAGAGCATGTCTATTTGAACGTACCAAATCTTTCTCTTGGCTCGCGCCACATTCTTGCCCTTGCGGTAGAAGAAAAGCATCAAGCGCTGCAAATGCACGCGATGATCCTCAAATTTCTTACGAGTCCTATACAGACAAACTTTGAGGAATTTTGACAGAACTNAACGCCATCTGACCCATTCTCTGACAAAAGGTAATCTTTATCACAGAATGGGGAGTAAGAAATGTAAATGTTATCAATCCAGCAAGTTCCAGCATCTCGAGCATTCAGATCTAGTCAGCCAACACTTCCGGACAACCTAATATTATTTAACTTACTCTGAAAATCCATCTTTTACTTTCCCTCGAGAGAAAATCGCTTGAGAGTCACTGGCCCTGAGATCGTAACAGTGATGAAAATTCCGGCAACTTTTGCCTAGTAGTGCAGAATGTGTCCAGAGAGGTTCGCGCCCTCTGAGCATTGTTGGTTGTTGATTACGTCACGCTGATTCTTCCGAACGCCTCGCATTCGCACGCGTCAATGCCGGGTTCCTTGCACACCTGCGCAGATGATCTACTGGTCTTAATGCATAATAGATCTCTGAACTGTTAAATGCAGGCATGCCACCCGGCTGATATGGTTCCTATGCGTAAGCCTATAACGGATGAATCTAAGGGATCGGAACCCATCGTTCTACCGACAACGCCATCTGACCCATTCTCTGACAAAAGGTAATCTTGATCAGAATGGGGAGTAAGAAATGTAAATGTTATCAATCCAGCAAGTACCAGCATCTCGAGCATTCAGATCTAGTCAGCCAACACTACCAGTACTACTACCACTACTACCTATCTTACTGACCACTCGTCCTTCAACTATTACGATGTCCACCACAACCATATCAACGACGACGACAATTTTAACAACAGACGCATCAAGGTACGCCATCAAAAAAAAGGTATCATTCTAATTGAGAATGAGCCGAAAGGCGCATTCCACTGCGGTCCTGCTACGCTTGGCGGAAGCGCGATCATTTCCAGTTCGCTGCTTACTTCTACAAGGACGCTCGCGCCCACGACATCCACGACAAGTCCAGGAGACGATCTTACAGTGAAGTGGTAAGTATAACTGCACAGCAACATCATATTTAGGCACCTCTTATCCGGCTAGAAAAACACCGACGGAATTCTCTGCTGTTGAATACGTCTTCATTTCCAGGACCTGTTCATCAGCTCTAGTGCAAATTGAAACCAATTACAATTGGGATCCTGATCGAACGAACATCTATCGCGATTTGCTCGACAAAAATCTCTCCTTGCTTCAAAAACATTCCAGCAAATCATTAAATCAATTCGGTCGCTTACTTCGAAAGGCAGCGTAAGTAAACTGGGATTACTTTTGAACGTCACTTACAAAAGGGTTCGGAAAATGCACTTACTGATCGCCTCAATTAATCAGCAGTTACTGTACAGATATTAACGTTAACTATAGATGTATTGAGGTGAACCGTGGAGATTCTGGCAGCTAGCTTCAGAAATCTACGCATGAGACCCTTGAATTGTTTTTGTCCCTGACTGCGATTTCAAAAAATAAACCGGGAGGTAGATATCTGCGAATTTTGCTGTAGTCCTCTCTCATGCTGGTTACCTCATAAATTTGTTGAGCATGAAATCTCGAATTAGGGCNAAGTGAGGAAAGAAAGCAATCCACCGTCCATGAATGTACTAACGATCTCGCATGCAACTCGCACTGTCAAACCTACTGTCCTGATTGCGAATCCAGCATGCCACACTTTTTACACTCTCACATCTTCCCTCCCAGATGTACATCGCCACTCGTGAGAGCAGAACGAGATCTCAATCTAATCAGGAAATCAAAAAAAGTCGTACGAGCCCGAATCAAGCTCCATCCCTACGTCTATGACTTTTTGCACAGCACGCCCTTATAAGGCAGTTCTTTCTAAACTTTCTACCCTAGCCTGACAGCAAGACCACATTATATATAAATTCTTAGCCACTATGACAAAATAGCAAAGAAGTACAATACAATAAGTCACCTTAACCTGGTTGCAGCAAAGTAGAGTTGGGCGATCGGCAGCTGTATGGCGAAGCCTTCTTTTTGCCAAAAATCGAACAACCCTGTGACGAACTGAAGGAATTTGTACGCAAGGCCGTTTCTTGGAGCAAAGATGTATGTTTGTTGATCGGCCCCGTGGTCTACATATTTCTCTAACAAAAAATGACTTTCAGATTCCACGTGCTATCGTTGCTTGCCGTTGTGAAACTGCAGTCGAGATATACAAAGTGAAACCACAACAACCTTCAATGTTCGAAATTATTTGAATCGCTTATTAATTTATTTTAAACATCTTTATTGCCTCAATTTGGTGCAATAATAAGAATCAATTCCCGTTGTATCGATTGATCGATTGACATAATCTTAAGTGAACAAGAAGTGGAAAAACCTTTGAGAGGAAAAAAAGGAATTTAAATTTAAAAATTAATGATGAACATCGGACTGAAGGTGGAGAATCAAAAATACTCAACGTCTAATGTCAACCGCTGGGGATGACGATAAATTCATATTTCAAGCAAATTTAAGGGGTACGAATTGACAAATCATATTATTCAGTACTTCCTAAACCCTTTCGAAGAATTCATTTCCAATAAAGCCCTCATCTCCTATTAAATGGTTGTAATGCGTTGCTTCTCTAAATACAATGAAATGTACAGGATTTACAACACAGTAACTACAACACTGATTAGCAATCAGAAATAGACGACAAGGCTTAATGAGCTAGCAATACGAACAAAAAAAAAACAAGAAATGTTGATTGCAATAATGACTTCCTCAAAACTATTTCGTTTATGGCAATAGAGAGCCTATCATTTTACATTTCAAAGTGATCTCTGACTGCCATAGTCCTGAACAACTCCTTCATAATTGTTTGGCGGTAAAACATTGTGCAATATGGAAGTAGGTTCAACATCTTCAGCTCTGTCGCCTAAAATGTTTACCTAATCATTCAGCGAAGGAGATATAGAAAGGGCGATACTTCACTGCCTTTTTTGTTTTGATTAAACTATTACCCCTCCTTCTCAAAAATGAAGAGAAACTCACACCAGATTCCTCTATGAATAAGAAAGGGAGAAAACCCAATGTTGAAGTAAGGAGGAAATATCGGGGAACTATCAACGCTCCTTCTAGTATGATTCGAATAAAAAATGATAAGAATTACCACTCACGTCGTCAGTCTTTGCACCGCCCTTCTTAAATCACTCTGGTTCACTTGAGGATGCGACAGTCGCGTCAGAATCTCTTCGACTAGTTCATTACATATACCCGGACAAACCTGTAACCACATCAAAGTTGAGGCCTTGCTATGATTCTAAATTAACTCTGTTCTGGATAGCTAGAAGTGAAGATGGAAGTGAGAATTTGGCTAAAATACCTCCTCCGCATGCCGGAACGCGTTAGCAAGTGCGTCAAGTTCAGCGGTGGCATGACGTGTACGCGACATACCTTCCAAGGCTGGCAACAGGCTGTACTCTAGAGCACCCTGAACATAAAAAGAATATAAGAACAAGTCACGATAAAACGGAAAAGTTGAAAGAAAAACAAAGAAAAACGCACTGGCATTCTTCGGCGAGGTGAAGGGGCTCTTTCATGATGTGCAGGGACATGAACGGAACTTGGAAAGCCATTTCGACCTCCTGAGCCCGTTTGACGGTCACGCTCAGTCTGAAACAAATTAAATTCCTAATGCTATTTAACCGCAAAGGCTTTTATTAAAAGCCACTTCAGGACTTCACTTAAACAAGAAGCAATCGAACAGAGTTATCGAGAAAAGTGTCTTACCTCAAGCCGATTACTCCTGCCTCCACTTCCACCATATTCACGTCCACCATTCTCCATAGGGAATGAGGATGCGTGATGGTTTCGTGTATTCGTCGATGGTGCCCGCGGCCGATCCTGGGCGCGTGAAGATGAGGATGAAGGGGAATGAGTGTGTTGTGCCGGCCGATGGGAGAAGTTCTAGAAAGCCAGTTCCACAGCTCCAAACGTTATTCCAATTTATTATTGTTTCTACACAAAAGTACTAACCGGACTTGATGGGGGACTAGCAACCGTGATCGTTGTGGGCGCATATGTGGCTGGTACTCGACTGGCGCTTCCACCGTTAGCGCCGTTTGTGGACGAATTTAAAGAACTAGCTCTCAGTTGATCCGCCACAGCTAACACCGTTGCATTTGACTAAAAATTTCTACGTTCTCCCATTATGCAACTGCCTGTATACCAAATCCAACGAATTAATCTACTTACCCTGACAATTGTGCCACCTGGACTGTGATCATCATCGTTGTTCACCGAGACCTGCGTCCGTTCCATGCCTATGCCGGGACGAACTGGTCGGTCGCGTTGCCTCACCGTCTCATCTCGATCATCACGTCTAACTTCAGTTCGATCGTTCGTGGCGCCCCGCACTGTCGGATAATCCCAACTATTTGAGCCTCCGCCGCCATCCGAATCTTCGTCCAGATCGCTGTCCGAAGAAACACCAGTTCTGGACCTGAAAATACGACAGCTTCGAACGCATTCCATGCTAGAGCGAACTTCTAGCTTACCGATATTCTCGAGCTCGTTCGATAAGCTCAACCAGTATGCCATTCTTTTTCGCTTTCTTAATGAAGGGATGTTTCAGTAAACTGCTTGCCGACGGGCGCTGAAATCGAGCACATAAGAAGAGCAGAGCTCACAAGATCTGTGCTTCCCTTTCAAATCGGGATACCGTCACAAGATGACGTAAAACTGAGGTTTGCGAAAGCAAAATTAAGTAAAATTCAAACATGGGCTGGAAAATCACCACTGAAAGGGTCATACTGAGGGATTCTAAATGTTACAATGCAGTGGAAGAGCGCTCAGGTGAGCCCACTCCTTGCCCAATCAGGTTAGCAGCGAAAAAACTTGCAAAACTCACATTATCAGGATCTTTGTTCAGACAGAGCTCTACGAAATCCTTGAACGTGCGCGACCACTGTGGCCCAGTTAGTTGTGGCGGTGGGTTTTTGGGGATCAGAAATAGTACACGCATCGGATGCAAGTCCGAATGAGGCGGCTCACCTTGAGCCAACTCAATAGCAGTGATTCCAAGTGACCATATATCAGCCTGTAGAAATGTTGCAATCATAACGAGAACGCGAAAAACTCTCCTTCATCAATTAACTGACGTGGAATGAGGAACTTCGGAAGTGGAACTACTCGAATTACAAATGTTCCCTCGAGATTTATCTCATTCCACCCCAACAAGAACAAATTGGGAAAGCGAGAGTCCTCTCCACATAACGAAAAGGGAATGCAACAGAGGAAAAGAGAAGCCGAAAAAAGCACAGGTATATAAAAACATCGACAAAGCGATAGATACGCACCTTGTAATCATAACTAGCTTGCTTGATCAGCTCAGGTGCCATCCAGAACGGAGATCCAACAAAAGTGATCCGCTTCTTAACCGTCTCCGTCAGCTGCCCGGCAACACCGAAGTCTGCCACTTTCACATCTCCTTGTTCGCTGACCAACACATTGGCGGCTAGAAAAGGGAGGGAGCGATTGTGCTCACTGGACAACGACCGCGAGATACGATACGATTTCTGTACGATGACCTTCTAATAGCAACCCACTCTATTTCCGAAGGAAAACCTAAAGCAGTGGTAAGAGCGGACAGCCACACTGTTACTAATTTACCAGATCTTACTATATGTAGGCATAATAACATGATTAATTGCGTTCCATGTAACCCACTAAGAGCCAGGGCGCGTTCAACTAAACATTTCAACAACAAAGAATATTCCTCCTGGAAATCTTGATCACTGTACTAGGAACTGCAGAACGGCCGGAAAGATTCCAGAGCAAGCCATGTAAACGTTGCAAAAGAGCAAAACGAATGACCCAACGATAGCCAGCTTGTGCGTTCATAACAATATACGCACCTCTGGTTAAATCTCATATTGAGCACATCATCCCAAGCAAAAGCGAAAATTTAAGCAATTTCACCACCTCACAATAAAAAATAATGGGATCCGTTTTAACATGGCGAAAGAGTTAGGAATTGCAAAGTGCAGCGTTTGACAATTAAACACTCCAAGCCATCGGTCGCACAACGCGTACAGCACAACACGGGTATGGAACAGCAGTAGAATGCAAAGAGCGGTTGAGAATCGATTAGAAATTCGCTTCACCTTCGCATCGTAACGACCATTCTGAATAACTTCCGGTGCCATAAAGAATGGTGTACCGACAAAAGTGTTTGCTTTCAGACCGGTTACACTCGACAGAGAACGTGCAACACCAAAATCACCCAATTTCACATCACCGGTAGCATCATCCAATAAAACATTAGCGCCTAAAGTGCGCACAACAAAGGCTTCATCACAGCGCGAAATGTCAATAAACCATTGATTACTGCTCCANATTCAATCTGTCGGCGTCCGAACTGAGGAGAAAAGCTAGCATTGATAAAATGAGTAAAGAGATCCATTCGAAGATGAAGAAACAGTAAGTAAATGACACCAAATTCAAAGGTTGTACTAGGACTAAAAATAAAGGATCGGGAGTTCCACAAAGTAAAAGCTGAAATTTTGAAAAGCTCACCTTTGATATCACGATGTATCTTTCGTTCGCTGTGAAGATAGTCTAGGCCTTTCAGTATCTCCCGAAGAATAACAGCAATGTGATTCTCATCCAATCGACCACTTTTCGTAAGATCCAAGGCAGAGCCACCACCCAGATATTCCATGATTATCCATAGTTTCGATCCCTGCAAATTGATATCATAGTTATAGCAAACGAGATTTTTGAGAATTAGACGACAGCAAAAAGAATGTGCAAATCTAGGGCGTTCTTAATTGCAGCCGTACAAAAGAAGTGCAACAATCAGAACCTGCATAGATACGATCCTTCACGACATAAAGCTTTAAATGAACACGGAGCTGATAAAAGTCAGTCAAAACAAGCGAAAGCGATAAAACCGAACAAACCTTCAGGTAGCTTCCGTAATACTTTGTCACATATGGCGAATCGCATTGACTGAGCACCTTTAAACAGATTGCAGAAGAAGAATCAAATCGGAATTACAGAAAGGAGTGGTAAGTGAAAGAGAATACGTTTGAAGACTCGTACTTGGATTTCTTGCTGGATGTCTTCTATTTCATCTTCAGCCTGTTCCAGATCGATGATCTTGATGGCAACTACCTGAAAGCACCTAATACCAGTTCTTCGCTTGAGGAATATAGATATTCTGCGAACGAAGACGATAACTAAGAGGGAAGAGGCTATTGCACAGAGTTCTCGAATTGAAATTAAGGGCACCTTCGTTCAATATTATATAAATATCAGATTTAGAATCAGTGTCTAAAAATCTGTGACCACCAGTCTGTGGTTGACATCAGCCCTTACTAAAAATGTTGTAAGAAATTTGCATATAGTCAACTGTTCGAAAAGAATTTTTCAGCTCGTAAATGGGCTAAAACGATTTTTTGGCTAGTTTAAGGGGGCCAAGAGAAAATGAAAATTAGCCCAAATTCTACGCCGTGATTTTCCTTCTATGATAACTCTTTAATTGAGCTAAAGAAACGGTAAAAACAAATAAAACAGAAATGCATTACTGTACGCATGGTCAAAAACTGTTTCAGGGCGAACTTGGCAAAAAAACATTAATGGCGCGAGTAGGTTTGGTAGAGCAACGTGTCAAAATAGTTAGCAACGCTGTCTATGGTGAATAAACAAGCGAAGATCATTACAACTACTAACCTGAGATGTTCGTCGATCGATGCCTTTATAGACTTCACCGAACGATCCGCGCCCAATGCGCTCGTGTTTGGTGAAGATTTCCTCTGGATCCAGCTTCTGAAAAATACGTGATTGAATGTAGTTGAACAGAAACTGATACGGAGAAGCTTGTCAAGAACAAATGTATGAAGGGGTTCTGGAAGCAAAATTAATGACGATGCGTCTGATTTTGTTAAATGCAATGTTTGAATAACATGTCAGTATGAAGAAAACCACAAAAAACTGTTAGAGNTTCGTAACTGCACTGTGAAGCAAAAAAGCAGCAAATTTTGAAGCCATCTTTTTATGAGGGAAAAAAAATTTGGACGCCAATTATAAAGGACTGCAATGTTTGGTTTCCACGCGCTAATGCTAATTGGCACGTTGCGTTTGGAGCACATCAATTCACATGCCGAATTATCTAATATTTATTGAGATTAATGGTTACATTTGAGTCTGACCTAGACTTCCTTGGACCTCAACCGTTTCACGGAAAAAAGGGGGAAAATCAGTGGGACTTGTTATATTCCAGGATAATGGGAACGAAATTTCAACCAACCAAGTTATTTGCTACTACTGGGTTGCCGGTAAGTACGAATTTTCTCGTATTCGTTATGTCCCTCATCCTCCTTCAATTCCTATCGTGGGATCTTATCGATCCACCTTTAGTGGACCCGCTTTTCGTCCAGTTTTTTTTCCACTATCGATGACACATGAAATTATTAAAATCCTCGTCTAAATAATAATAAAAAATAAGTCGAAAAGGACCTTGACCGTTAATTGGTGCGATTAATGAGTATGGTCTGATGGCCGTATGACTATTCACCCCTTATCAGGGCGATTCGCTCCCAGATAAGGTTTGATACGTCCTTTTCTGTTGATCGTCAAGCGTTACATGTGTATAGGCAGTAAGTGTGAAATTAAAATACAATCAGTGTAAACTTCGATGATTTCGCTTTCACAAGACTGTCAATATTCCTCAAAACATTCTCTTTAACAGAAAGAACAATTTTTGGGTTTTCAGTTCAGTAAATATAGTAATAACAAAGAATTATGAATCATTTAAACAAACTTCATCATATTTCATGGCTTTTATGAGCTTTCTCACAACCAGATTAGTCGGGCCACTGTTCGGAACAAGCAGTTACAGTTAAAAAGCCTCATGCAAGAGATATTTACTAGTAAGATAGTCTTCTGTTTGAAAACTTGATAAGTAAAAGCGCAAAGTAAACAAATACCTAAGCACCCCATTAGAAAACAACTTACCTACCAATTTAATTCACCACTGATATTAGCTGATTAAAGCAATGATGATGGCAATTTCAAGGAATATTTCTGGGTTATCAGTTCTTTATCAGTTATTCTATGCTAAGAATAAAGCGAATTCAAATGAACTCACTAAAGACGGAGAAATCATCGACATTGTATGAAAGGCGCGGTGAAACGAAAATGACTGAAAGCTTTGACCTACAGTAACAATGCGCTGCGGAGAAATAGAAAGAAAAATCGATAGGAGCGGGAAATTCAAATAGAAATTTCCATGGAAGTTATGCATGAGCCAGGTGAAGAACCGAGTTGGGACAGCACTGCACCCAGAGATAACTATCAATCGATGCCCAAACATCGTTCCGACTACCCCGACAACCCACGACGACCATCGAGCGAGCAAACATACCGAAAGAAACATCTCCAACGGGGAGCTATTCGATGGGAACTTGACGATCTGCCCAATTAGGCATTGGGGAATGTTTTTCCCGTTACTATCGTACTGGCAAATCTTCGAAAGGGATTGATTCGATGACGACTGGTCTGTATCGACGAGAAATGGATTTGGCTCTCATGATTCATCGTCCAATTTCAGTTCTTTGGGTTGTATGACGGTCAAATCTGTCTATCTCTCTAAACTGCATTATTAAGGACGTGCTAGGTGGTTCAATCAAAGGGGTTGTCGGTCCTATAGGTACTCAAAAGGTACCGTAATGCCTTCAGTAAACTTCAAAGGATGTTAAATATTGGAAACAGCCAATGTCCGCAAAGGGCTATAAAATGATGTCGTATCTGTAAGCAGAGGATATGCTTTTGCACACTAACTCCTTTCCGAATGTGCCATGCTAAGAGATATTGGTCCGTATCACAGCTTCGACTGGATCCCTCAAATTCCATATACAATGTTCAGAGTACTGTAAGCCGAGTGAAAACACATATTCAGGGTAAGTCTGCTGCTCAAAGATACAAAAAGGTCATTATCCTCAGATGGGATTCTAGCTGGACTGCAAGACATCATGGGCTCCTATCACTTCTCAAGCAATTTCCTTGAAATGTTTTTTAGGTTTGGGGTGGGGGG
>UZAF01017264.1:15509-30647 GCA_900617895.1 Haemonchus placei | reverse complement strand
GGGAGGTGGGAGAGCAGATGACAATGGCAAAGCAGTTTTACTCAATTCGATCTCTACTAGACTAAAGAATTCGTATCAGGCCCCCGGTAAGTATTCGTTACTACGTTTGAGCACTGAGTTTGAGTTACATTTTGAGAAATATCTGTGTTTGGGAGGGGGGTTGGGGGATCCGTGAGGAGAATAGAAAGGTTTTTCGGGGCAGATGTTTGGTGACAGCCCAGGGACAGTCGTTTGTCGATTTATGCACCCTCCTCAGTACCCAAAGTAGCGTCCCCCTGACGAGACCCTCCTGTCTCGATTCCCCTGTCCCGAGTCCATTCTGCTTTGGAACATCCCTGTACGATTCCGAAAACGGGGTCTACTTAAAAAAGACCGACCCAATAAAGGAAGGAATGTGCAGAGTTAATGTGAGAGTTGGAAACAAGGAAAACATGATAGCAGAAGATCCTTCGTACGTGGTCGTCAAGGAACCACTAAAGGGAAATGAGTTCATGAGGTGCGGCGCGTTGACCTCAATGATAACCATGGTCGCCGATGGATAAAAAGTGACCATGGGAAGGGCTGTAATATGAATGTTTCGCCAGTGCTCTGGTTTTGCAGGGAACAAAGTCGCCGAGAAGGGGAAGGTGAAACTACGGTGGTTACTTTTACCGGAAAGGTGATAGAGTAAGGTACCGCAATTCAGTCTACAGGTGAGCATGCCTGGCTGGGGGTAAGGCCGCTGTCCTTGGTGCCGCCAAAGCCTTTCATCAATTTCTGAGTGGATCTTCATCTAGAAGCGGCAGAAGAAGATTCGTTCGGCTTCGTGGTAGAGGTAGCATCGTAGAGTTCCTTTTTTCAACTCGATAGCAGTATCGTAGTTCTCCCCTCCCTCAGCATCAACAAAGCGGTTATTCATCAACTATCAAGGGTAACAGTGGCCTTTTTGAAAAGTATTAGTATAGAAGACTCCTAGAGATAGATTAGTTCCCTAGCTAATAAATTCAATTCTGCCAGGAACACCCAATCAATAACCCATGGTGTTCCGCGTGTTATCTTTAGCACTGCGTCAGAGAAGGACAATGTCGCCAAAGATTTATTGCCCCTATTATTTTCAAGGGTTGATGAATAACCGCTTTGTTGATGCCCGTTGAAAGCTGATTCATGAGGAAACGAGGTCAGTAGAAAAAAGGATGCTATTTGGATACGGTAATGGGGGTGGGAGAGGAGTTGGGTTACCCAAGAGTTGTATAGTTATGCAAACAAATACGATAAACTTACTCAGTGAGCCCAAATATGGTAATAAAAAGCTTCCGAAGCTGTAGTCAGAAAGCCGTAAGGAGCTGAGATAGGGCTAACGCAACTTGGAAAGGTATGAGGTAAGGAGCATGGTGCCCGAAAAGCTCAAGTTCAGGGCAGAGTTCCGTCCGATAACAAATTTTCGTATATAGCCAGCATCCATAGCAATGCTAGGAAGAGCTTTCCCGAACGCCCTCAGAGAAACCGATGAATCGCCTTCATGGAATTTGACGCCGCCTTAGTTTTGGTGGATTTACCCCATTACCCGGTAAGGATGGTGAACGATGCCCAAGAGTTGAATAAATTCTTCCGGGCGGAACAAGTGAGTAGTTCTTAGGTGTGCGTATGACTGATGATTGAAAAGAAAGCAAGCGTTCCCTTTTCGTTGTTCTGGCCATATAATGGGTAATGGTTGCCCCTGACTTCAGAAGATATTCTCTATGTCATAACCTCTTCCCACTACACTGCTTCCCTCATAGAATTGCACTCCACCCTTGTATAAAGACCCCTTAATAATTCCCGTCGCGGATGAGTGTCCCACGACGGAAACCTGGCAAGATGTCTGATCTGATATGGAGAAAAAAGATCCGAAAGACCAATGCTCGCGGGCGAAAGGAAGACGACTACACCAAATGCCTCGATCATAAATCATTCCCTAATCAATTCCACCCCGCTATGTCACATTCCTTCGAGAGCCCCTTGAAGGGTGATGTTGCTAAAAAGGGAATCATAAAATAAGGAAGAACAACCTAGTGATTCCGTCGGCATTTGGAGAATTCAGTCTTTTTCACTACATCAGTGGACAACCCAGCCGGATCCACTCGACTTATACCCAAACTGGTCAAAATCCTTTCAAGAAAACCCATATAGTTCACCCTGATATCCATCCCCAGGTTGCCTCGATCAAAAGTAAGAAGGGTTTTGAAAAGTAGAAACGGAAAGGAATGGGTGATACGCCCCAGAAGTATACAGTTATCGCAGAAGGAATGATGCCAATTATCAGCTGTTTTCACGAGAACACTGCAAAACCAGTTCTGTAGTGATTACGAGTTGGGGGTACACAGTGTTATGTGCAAAAACACTAGTTCAGAATCACGTGATGGAACGAACAGCGAAAGTTTCCTACCCTTTTGATAAATGAGAACCGGAAACCTTATTGTAAAAATTAAAATTACAAAAAAATGCAAAGGTTCCTTCAACCATTAATGTTCCGTGGGAAGCCTTCAGATTCAGTTCCTCAACGCTACGCTCTGGTCCAGCGGCAGTGATTGGACGGAAATCCGTTCCAGTAACCCAAAACCAAGGGATTCCCGGGGTGATTGTGCTCTGTAATGAGGATCTTTTCCTGGTAATTGCGTCCCTCCTTACTTACGCTGAACCTCGATCTTTCACTCAACCTCCACTCCCTACTCTCTATTACGGGATCCCCACAATCCTACTTTTTCCTTACTAATTCTGTCCCCACAACTCTACATCTTCAATTCATCTCAATCTCTACAGCAGAGTGTCTTGACTAAACTTTTATATCAATTTTGACTTTTATCGTCCGCCCGAAGGCCAATCTCGAAGATCTGCGAATTTCACATGAGGCACGAACCCGTTGCCAGAGAATTAAATCACATTACACTGTGACGTTCCAATGTGAAATGAAGACAAATCGTTTAAGTACAAGTAGGAATTACCTCCCTCAGTTTTGGCTCACAATCACAGGCCTTCGGGACTTACAATTAGGAGTATTCTTGCAAGTAGCAGTAGTAGTTGGACGATAAAGTCAGAAAGTTGGTTTCTAGAGTCGTACACATAGGAATTTCACCCGAATACTTGAGAGTAGTTGGAAAATAAAAGAAAAAGTGGGACAGACTTCCCGTCCAGAGTGGGTGGTTATTCAATTTTCGACCGGCTCATAATTCCTGCTTTCTGAATTCCGGTTCTGTACCCAGTGTAAACTAAATTCAACATTTCCAACCGGATACAACTGATGTATGGGTGGTCCTTATCAACCGGTATTTTATTTCTTCTCAGTTGATCAAACTACGGATGGTCTGCATGATCTTATCAGGTAGAATCCGGGACGCTATGAGTCAGCATGCCAATCGTCAAAGCCGCCCGTGCGGCTGAATCACTGAGGAAATTAGTCAAGGCAGAAGGAAGGAACTCCTTTTTGTACACATTCCAGCTTAGCCGGGTAAAAACTCTGCCGCCGTCGCTGCTAGTTGTGTTTCCGAAGTGTTTCGTTGGAACACGTACTTTATGGGCCCGATAGAAATGTTTTATGGCAATGTCACGTCGATTGCGCCATGCTCTCGAGTTCGAGAAAAAATTACATGCATGATTTCATTTTACAACAATATTCACGACCACTTTCTGAAAATCACTGCTGTTCGGCTAGCTAAATCCCATTGCGTATACCTCTGAAAAAGGCCTAGAAAAGGGTAATTGCCTCATCAGTTCAGCTATTGAGGGAACGAATTCCTGAGCTACTTTACAATTCACTTGTGTTGAACTCTCTTGAGTGCCGCCCAGCTAAGTTCCCGTAGTAAAACAGAGAAAATGAAAGGTGAGAAAGAATGCGGGACAGAAGGAATGCAAAGCACTTCGACGTGCTGCTATCGGCCGAATCATAAAAACAACTCCGGTGACGAAGGGAACACTTATCAGCACTTACTACCTACCATTCCACTTCCTACGATTCCCTAGGCAAATGAGTGAGTGAAAAACAATTACACAGCTCGTACAGATTGATCAATAGATAGGAAATTGAAGCGAAGAGGCTCAACAGATTTCTGAAGTGGACGTGAGCGTGGTCAAAACTCGCAGATAGGCAGGGACCCTCAAATCAGTTTTTTTTTATAAACGTGTAAAAATGATGCAAGAATGATATTAAAAACAGTCTCCAACTTCTCTCTTGCCTTAACCTCGGCATAGCCCTAGAAACCTCGTGTTGCACAAGACATAAATATCACAGATATTAAAAACGTTTCATCGAAACGGAATTCATGGAAGGCCGACATAGCCGCATTGCGACCGCGCGCGTCGCTGATCTGCAATATGAAACCAGAAAAACTGCTGTCGGGTGATGCCATAACCGTTTTGAGAGAAGGATGTATTGGCTAATTCATTGGCGCTTTTCTAAGTATGTTTCGGAAAGAGGAATCATGAGGAACATCAAGGTAATCGTTAGAGTAAGCCGTGCATGAGTTTCTCGGACCAAAAATTTCAAGTCTCCCGACCATTAAAGGCAGATAAGCAAAGGATCAGTCGAATATACCAAATTGTCGCTTTCATTAGAAAGAAAAGCATAAGAAGTGATAAAATTAGTCTAGCTAATGAACTTGTGGTGCTTCTAAATTAGGAAGAATACTTAGAGGCCAAGATCTATAACGTGAAAGTCATACGTCCGCTGATTATCGGTGTGTTCATGGGGGCGCAGTAAGCAGGGGGTTACGAGCTATATTTCCAGTGATAGCAACGACATAATTTCAATGAAAGTGATGCAGTTATCTATGCAATTGAAAAAGGAATAACTCTGAAAAGCAGTAGAATAGCCCAAGTCAATGGAACACGATGTTGAAGTGATCTCAAAGAGCTGTAGAGATCGTTTACGTAGCGCATAGTAAACATTTGCGCATACGGCTTATATCTAGCAACGCTGCTGATCGGCTCTTGAGCTGACCACACCCTGGACGGAACACCCGCTTCATCCCTATCTATAGCTTCTCAAAGCTGAAACTCCACAACTGTGCCGTTGTTTCCAGTGAAGCTACACCGTTGAGACTCCAGGTTGACCTCCTCAGCTCGGGTTTTGATGCAGTTCAAAGTGCATCATTATACCTCCCGTATTAGAAGGTCTAACTGTTCAAAGTAGAAACACTCGGCTGAGAAAATTGTGAAACACCTGCTTACCTTCCTAAACTTAAGCATTGGCTGGACGGGCCACGTTTAGCCGTTTGTCAAGGTGAGAGAACGGCCGAGACACCGTAAAGACGAGAAACAGCGCGATCGCAAACACTGACGGCTCCGAGCGGCCAGGTGGAAGCAGCGAATCAATTACCACAACGTACGGGTAGGTGAAAAAAGAATGAAAAGAAAAAAACTGAGATGATAAGTGATCCGATAGGATAGATATGTGCAGGGTGGTCTCGTTACAAACCGTCTGACTACGGAAAAGTTCTGAATCGACGAAAAAACCGGAGCAAAAAAACGCAAAGAACACCTGCCGCAGTGATTTTTTGGCGGTTCCGCTCAGCCGTGACCGAGTCTGGTCAGACAATGGTGCTTCATGCGGGACAACAAGGGGGATGCAAGAAATCCACCCGGTAGTTGAGAACGACCGAAATTCCTGTCGAATTTATGAGAATCAACGTGAATCTCATCTTGCAAGCAGTTTTTTAGGTATGGGAGCTCTGCCAGCAATAGATAGTGACCAATTTTGTTTTTTTGTAGTTGCCGAAATGAAGTTAGCTATTGAACAAAGCCATTCGTTCATGAAGAAATACCCTTTCTTCATTGATCGTCGATAAAACGTTCCTGCTCGCGTTATGGGGATCTTTTGAGTTGTAAGATTTCCCGGAGCTCCATTGCCATTGAGAACTACGTCCGAATCTCTCTGATAAACTGGAAATTCCGCGATTTGCTCCCCTCAATGAAACGTAGCAGAGAATGCTCGGAAAAAGAATCCAGACTGCACTGGAATGCACTTTCAGATAAACAGTATATAAGTGCTTCATATGGGCTNTTTTCATTAAAATGAAAATTGTGGTGGCATAGGAAGTTCGAAGGGCTTCATTGAGTAGAGTATATCTAGAAGAAAGACTGACTACAGCCGAAAGCATCTGTGAGTCTTTTTCGGGTATTCGGACGGCCACTACGGGATTAGCGTCGGACAGCGGCGAACCCATCAGTCATCACTGTGGCCAAAGTTCGGAAACCGACTCCCGAAGAATGACTCGTTTTCTTACTTTGCTCTAAAAGTATAAAAGATACTTATTATCAGAAGAATCGTCTGCATCACCCTCAAATGGCGAAAACTTGCTTTCGCAAGAAGTTTCAAGTACATCAGCTCAAGAGTTTAAGTTTCACAAGTTTCGGAAACTTTTCAAGGGATTGACGCTTTATTGATTAATCGATTTGACTTTTTCCGTAGATATACCAGAGTGGAACTCCGTCAAGAAGACAGTTTTCCACCTACAAGTTTCGTCTGGCTAAAAGTAATTCATTAAAAATTTTCATAAATTCAGGATTCCGAGTAAGGAAATGACAGCTATGCGACCCAATGGAGAGGGGAAGCAACTGCGAGCTTTTCACGACTTCCACCCCTTGAGCTATACTTCACGAATGTCCTTATAAGCACTGGCTACGAGGGGAAAAATTTGAAGCTGCCCACACGTTCCTCAGCCACAAATTGTTCGTGATCTTTTGCTAAAACGCTCTCAGGAATAATTTTGCTGAAATGTCAGTCAGATGAGGCTTGTACATCTACTTGACGAGGGGTCCAGACAAGCTTCATCGCACAAATTCAAAACTCTGTAATTTTGCCCTTTCTTGGCTCCTTGCAAACTATGCCAGGCATTTTCATTTCAGGATCACTTATGTAGGAAATGATGTATCACTTGGAATATGCTTTGCTATTGGGATAGCGCGGTCATAGAAGATGATTCAAAAAGCACTTCAGCAAAAATTCGGGATAAAAGCTACAAAATTTGAAGAGTTACTATTTTCATCAACTTGAATAACTATAGTCTTCAAATCTGTTTAAGGAAAGCATGAAAAAAGAATTTTGGAAAAGAAAATAAAACGAAAACAGGAAAGCGAGCGCCACGGACGGTCACATTCTTCCCAGCGATGCAACGACGGAATATTCGATAAGAAAAGCAATGAGCAACATTAGAAACAAAATAACGTCCACCCACGAGGCTATTTCTGTGGTTGACGATGAAATGTTGTGATTTTTCCTCGATGAATTCATGGAAAGCAAATGTCAAATGAGTTTCAGAAGCGGAAGAGAGGCGGTTTTGCAACGAAAGTGTCTGAAGGGAGCGTCGCACGACACTTACGCCATATACACCCTAAGGGGTATAAACGTCATCCAGACTTATGCTTATTAGACATCAGAACCCGTTTTGCCATTAGAAGAGGCTCCATTAGAGACAAGAAGAGCCAGATTGAATGATGATGGGGTTGCTAGGGCTGAAATCGGTTGCACCTGCAGCTTGTTGTGGTAATTTATGTGGGTGCCCGTTCCATATGTGGGGCCAGAACAGGTTGGCATAGTTAATTAAGTATGAGAGAGACCTAGAACAACTAGTTCATGAAATCTGAAGCAGCCCCGAATCAAGGGCTTCTCCTGGTGAACAACTGGAATTCAGTCCTACCTTGGAACAGCACTCGGGATTAGTGAATATACTTAATTGTGACCTTTCTAGATTCATAAACTGGGCTGCATTCTAAAATTGCAACTTCTTGGACCGAGAATAACTAGTATTTCTGGAATACCTATGTAAACAAATTCCAGTTTATACTGTAAACAAAACTGGGAATTCAAAGCAATGAAAAGCAAAAAGGAGATGTCTGTACCAACTGAAATTCCTGTTCCACAATACTATGAAAAATATTCGATATTAAGATATTCAGTAAATTAAAACGCAATAAAACGGGGAAGCCTGCTCGTCGGGGATGGTCTTTGAACCGGACGGCCAGCACTATCGGAGTGTCGGAGCGGAGGGAACACGAAAGGTGAGTGACAAATTGGGAATCAGACGTCCTAAGCCCTGAGTAAAAATGAAGAAGCAGCTTCAAAATTGGTTGAATGTCGAAGAATTCAATCAATCACTGAGAGCCGAGTGAAGTGGACGAAGTGACTGAACTTTGTCCCCCCTAAGCCTAGGGATATTTTACTTGGGCAGCACAAGGCTGGCTGGAGCACTTGTACCTCAGAACCCCGATTTCGGGGTATATTTTCAGGACAGCAGCTTTTTCTGGGATTTTCCGCTGAAATTCGGGGAATATTCCACTCGGACAGCACTAGATTGAGACCATGAAATCCATTTCGGCGACATAGAGCTGAATTTTCAGAGGTGCATTACAAAGACGGGACGGACCACATTGTGAAGGAGCAGAGTTAGATGAGTTGCTAGAGAAAAGGTCCGAGTCAGTGCAGCAACAGTCTGCACAATGGGTTTGTTTGAGCTTCGAAGTGCACTTGTTGTGAAATGGGTCTTAGTCATGCTTGACTTGATCTATGTTTGGGAACCCCACTGGTGTCGTCTGAGGAAGCAGCATTGCCTCCTCACATTCCCCTGATAACTCCAACTGATCATTTCCCGATACATCCGAATGTATTGTTTGCGAAGAGAAATTGGGTCTTGGAAGGGGACTTTCGGTCGTGTGCGGCTCTGTCTGTGCGTCTGTCTGGATCTGTGCGAAATAAAAGCAGGAACCAAAAATCGAGCTAAAGACTCAAAAGGCTATATGACTGTAGAGAGAAGGTTGAAGATTTGTATACAAAACCAGTTACAATGAAGGTATGGTTGACTGCGTGGGCATGGCCACGAACAGGTGGAACAGAAAGTGCGATCGGGAACGGGAGCAACATACATCGACGAACAGGAATTGGTGTCAATTGCCTGACGGTAAGCCATGTTAGTTCAATTCCAGTGCAAAACTCACAAATGCTGTTACAGTGCTAAAATTACAGATTTGGTTGGCGTGGTAATTAAAGGTTTGGGTTAAAAGCTGAAAAAAAAANAAAAAAAAACAAAAATTTGGAGCTCCCAGAAACAGTTATATCATTCAGTTCGATAAATATCCATGAGAGAAATATAAAATTCTTCCCCATAAGGGTAGGCGAAGGGAAGAAATAGGGAAGAAACCATACATTTATCGATAAATTTCTGATTTTCAGCTATTTCAAAAGTGCACCTTTGAAAATCTATGTGGTAGTAAAAGTCGAAAAAAAACAAGTCCGAAGATGGCCCTGGGATTTAAGGCACCTGAAATTCTTACCTGCCCAGTATACGTAGGTATGGTTGGGAGCTGTGATGCGGGCGAAATTTGTTCCGCCTCATCCTCGGATGCGTCAGACCCCTTCCTGGGCGGTGACATGTCCAACTCGTCTCCGTAGCCGTCGTCCTCAGAACCGTGAATGGAAGCATTCAGAGTCTGCTGATAGACGCCAGTGATTGCTGCGCCGAAGTGATTTGGTCGGAAAGCTGGTTGACTGAGTGCCCTCATCGGATGGAATAGATGATCGTCACGAGCAGGTCGCATTGCGTCTGAATTTGGTGGAATGGACTTGGCCCGTTCGGCACGGTTCGGCAACTTTTCGGGTACTGCGTATGTTGCATCAGTTCCGGGAGGGGATGAAGTCTTTCTCGGAAGTGGCACTGGATGTAATGGAAGTCTTCTTTGATCCGAATCATATTTTATGATCGTGGTCGTTGTGGCTTCTGGAGATGTCTTCGTGGAGCGTGGCGGTCGGCTCTGCATAATCATCGGCTTACGCTGATCGAAACGTTCAATGGCCGACTGGACTGAAGTGTTGCGTGAAATGGTGTCGGTGAATCGGTCATCGTTCGGCATTCTGAAATGGTACATAAAGGCAAGGAAAAATGACCAAAATCGATTTTGACTTTTCATAGAATCCACGCGAACGGCGAGACATTTTTACAATAAGATGAAAATGCAGGAATGATCTAGGAGTCAGAAGTCGTTTCGATCATTTCGAGTCTACTCAAACAGACTACTTTGAAAACGACAGCTCTTCTATGATTCACACTTCCCAGTCTAGTTCAGGTATTGTTGAATAAGCGACACGTGAAATAGAACCATAAAAGCAAAAATCACTAGAACAAAAACCAACAGTTGATTGATATTCACCCGTAGGTGGGTTCTTGGGGCATTAAATTGAAGTTTACTATCCTTTAATTACCCATTCCGATTTCTTATCGGCCCAGTCCGCAGGAATTCTGGCGGCGACGCCGCTCTGCTCCCGCCGAAAAGACATCTCACACTCTGTTTATGTGGAGACGAAAAAAAATGAAAATTCCATTGCTAGTTTGGCCCAGAGGGAGAAAAAAGCTATGCTGGTAAGCGCGTGTAGGCTCTGTCTCGGTGGGGATCAAATTTTGTCGAGATATCATATGGGCTTCCAACTCAAATATTTCCAAAGGCTCTGTTTCATAATTTTCCCCCTGAACCACGAAAAATGTATGAAAAATTCCTCAATTAAATTCAGAAGAATAATGTGGAGGAGTGAGGCTTATCTAGGCGAAATGACAAGGATGACCGATAGAATTCAAAAATGAGGTGGCATTCCAAAGCTAAAACTAAGGATGGATATAAAAAGCGGAGAAGTCACACGTCAAAACAGTCATCAAAACTAACCACCTTTTCGAAAGTAATAGCCAGACCAATTCATAATGTAACCCAGAAGAATCGGACCAGATATCTGCTGAAAGATAGCCTTTCTAAGTCGCTTATTGCTCTTCCGGAATAAGCCATGCATTCGTAATTCACCGGGAAACTTATTACAGCGATCGAACTCCAATGCGAGAAGGGTAAGGGATTTTTTCAAAAAATTGGAGTGAAAAATCACTTTGTTGTGATTCACCAAAATTATTTCTCATACTCCAGTTCCTTTCAAAATTGTTGCGATTCTCAGCAAGAAATTGGCTTAGTCGATCAATGCCCACACTATGGGCCATAGTTTCCTCACCGGCATCAGTCTGCTATCGGTCTACCCATCAGGAAGTCTAACTGATTTGGAAGAAGTTTCCCTTTGAAATTAGTCTGTACTTTCATAAAACTCTGCTGAGTTGCAGCATTGTCCTAGAAGTCGAATACCCCCCAGAGCGGCTGAAGGAGGTGAGTAAAAGATGCCCACCCAGCTGCGGCTGCTCATCCTGGTATGGCATTGTCATTGAGTCAGTGCCAGAGAATGGGCTTCATGAGGGTGAGAGTGGAGTTTCCAGACTGTTCAAAAGTCCAGCTGCAGATCAGCTCCTGACAGTGGCTCATCGAGGGAAAGAACGTGCATGTGAGTCACATTGGGGGCTCACGTGAAAAGGTCTGGGGAAAAAATGAGAGAAGAAAAAGAAAGCGCCATTATCGGCACATACAAGAACAATTACGAAGACTAAGCCGTCATCTGAAGACGTGCGCCAATGTAAACGGCTGAAGGGTGACGGCTGAGCACATGATCAGTTCGTCTTATCGTTTGCCATCGCCAAACGCATTGTCGCTGCCGACATGTGTCGTCGCGCCGACGACGTCCCCGTCTAAATCACCACTATCGGCGTTTTTTTCAGTCTCGGGTGGTACGAGTTCGATAAGAGACGAAAAGATTTCTGGTTAAGTAAACTTTGTGCGTGTTTACGTACGACAAAGGTGCGGCTGTATTGCTAGGCGGCTCAGAGGACACTAGCTTAACAGTTCCACGGAAAACAATGAGGGGAAGCTGACTCGACCAGACAGCACTTGAGCCGAGCTGATTAGATTTGAGCGCCTTAAGGTGGTTGTAAAAGTAATTGACGATGATTATTTAGAGTCTAGACAATGTTTGAGTATGGGCTGATAGCATTCTGAATTTGCTGAAGAGCTGGTGTTGAAATGCAGAAAAAGGTGTACACGCAGTACGTACGCCAAACGCTTTGAAATAACCTACTCCCTTCAGAGTTATTATGGTAAAAAATACAGTATATGTCATTTCGTCTGTTACCTATACCCTAGCTGTGACTAATACGGTCGAGAAAACAGTCGGTTGCTGGAGCTCACTCCGAATTCCCCATTGCTGAGGAAGGCCAACTAATAAATTATAAAGAGAAGCTTGCCAAGGACGGCTGTTGATCTTAACCTCTCCGAAATTTGAGTAGGTAGTGCTCTAAAAAGAACACTTAGCAGGACTGATGCTATGGCACTAACGAGCTGACCATGAAAAGTTTGAATCGTACGAGTTTAAAAGCGAAGAGTAGTTAGCATCAAAGGGTATGAGTGATTCGCTCAAAAAGTTGCTGAAAATTATCGAACTTCTCGGCAATTATTAAATCTTTTATATTCTACTTCAAAACAATCTGAATCGACGAAATCTAACGAATTTCTCTACCGTCACGCTTCATTCCAACCTCCGACAAAGTTGTAGTAGGAGGCCATTCCCGCAAATTGGTAACCCAGTCATCCACCACTTACCATGCGAACGGGGTAAGATGAACAGGTGATAATAAGTACTTTTGCTGGCAGTTAGCTATCGAGTATGCATGGAATTCCAGTAGTGACTTTACTGTTGGAGTACAAAGAGCAAAAAATGGCATCTGTGGTGATAACACCACTAAGTGCACACTAATCGTCAAACAAACATTCGATGAGACTGTAATCAGGGAATATCAGCAAAAAAGTATAAACACGGCAGACGGAATGAATCATCCATCACATTTGACGACGTTGAACTGCTGAATAATTCCAGCGTCATGATGACAGCTCATAGCAAATGATACCCCATATCACAAAACGATTTCGTGTCTTGTAATAAATTAGAAAAATGTCCGACGAGGGAAAAATTTCGGTGTCTGCAGCCATTGGCTTTCCATCCGTCAACCAAGTCGGGAAAAATCAATTACACAATTTATTTATTTGAAAACTCATCAAAATAATTAGCGTAATTCGACGTCGGCAATATGTAGCTGTCGATTAGAACCAGCTACGAAAAATATTTTTCTCAGCTGCTTTCTTCAGAGACCCTTGAATGGGCTAAGAGCCCTTGTGATGTGTGCTTAGGACAATCGGGGGTGGTCACAGAGGGGTAGTATTTCGGAAAGGAGCATTCACAACGACGACGACAGACAAACCGACCACAGCTCGATTGCACAGCTATGCTAACGATGACACCGTCGCGTCGGGCTCAGACATATGCTGTACAACAAACAGGTGGGGCTATACAGGCTGAAAATAGCCCACCACAAGACCATGAAGCTCAATGATGGCATTTGTACAGTCCATTTGAGGTTCTGCTTGTAGCGAAGTCGAACAAAGCCAATACAGCTGGTACTATTACGGCTGATTACTCTGCAGAGCTTTTTTTGCAGTGCCCTAAAAAACTTCCAAAAATGCAAGTCCATCTACCACATGGTCCGGTTACAGAGCCTGCAAATTGACGTTGGCCGCTAAGCTGTAAAGCCGTCCAAGGCTGCGCCGACCTACAAATACATCTTAAAGTAAGTCCAATCGTTCGTTGGTTCCACCGACGAAATTCAGTTTCAATTTTAGACTTATCGGAAACTAGTTCAGAGGGCCAGTCATGTGTACTGAGCACGTGAGGAAGGGCTTAAGGTATGCAAAAGATTCGGAAGATTCTGTCGGCAGAACTTCGTTTCCCTACTTTCCTTGGAAAAAAGCAAAAAGGATCAGAAAGTGTTCGCATCAGAAGAGTGAAGAGTTCATTCAATAGAGGTCAGGCCCTGAACAGGAAAAGGCGAAAACGAGTTTTTTCTGGGAGTAAGGTTCCAGTTGATGAGAGGCAGTCACTTAAACTGTTTCATCAAACCGCCCCTCATTCCTTTTCCAGCAAACTGTAAGACGTTCGTGCTGTTTGAAATGTGTGGAAGCTCAAGGGAAGGGCATTGGCCTTTATTCTTTGATTGACTACCCCAGATGGGTGGAGGTGTCTGATGTCCTCATTCTTCTCTCAAATGGTGAACAACTAAAAGCTGAGACCGTTCATGATGGCAACCTTGGATAGTGGTAGTAAACGAGAAAGCTTCTCGTTCTGATTGCCCTCTGATTGGCTGCCGATGATTAGCCACCAATCATGGATGTACATAGCACGCCACCGTATTATCATACTTTGATAGTAGTGACCCCTGATGAGACGAAAGAAGAATCGATAGTGAATGATAAATCAAAATTTCAATTCGAAAATGGATACAGTCACCTTGAAAACCTTGAAAACTCGTGATTGTATAAAGGCTGTCGGGACCTGATTGGATCGATCTTTGGAAGAGGTATGGGAGTGAAGAAGAACGACAGATAAACGGCATAACAATGGAATCGTTGCGACGAAAAGCTTATGTGAAAGCATTCTGGAAATGCTTTGAACGCTTTGTTGCACCCACATTGGCAAACACATTTTCTCGTAAGCCATAGCCAATATTGTCAGACATTGTCATGCAAAAGTAAACAAATTTAAAAAATTGACAAGACATTTTTATCTAACCCTATTGCAATTAGTCCCATGAATTTGAAATGAGACGGGATTTATTGTCACGAGAAATCGACCGAATTTTATGTTCAAGAAGCTCGCACTGAACAAGGTCTCGAGTGCGCCATGCACTTGACCAGCACAGAAATCGGTGACCATCGATATATTTACGAAAGAAGGCCGAGAAGAAAGGGATGTCTAGCGGTAGTGTGAAGATGGATGGAGTGGATGACGGTTATGGTGTCGTGAACATTGCTCGGCTATTTTGTGACAGATCCCCGCATAGTCCTCGCTCTACACCCTCATGTTCCTCACACTCCTCCGCCCCCTCTAATACCTCCGCTTATGAACGTAATCGGTTGCGCTGCGCATTGCAAGTGGTGGACGACGACGATGAGACGTTCCAGTGTCAGGAATAATCCCAGATGCCCGCGCCTGAAATCGGGCATCGTCAACGAGCCATTAAATTCAAGAACTCAGCGGGGGTGAGGACAGAGTGGGAGGGCACGTGAGACCGACAGAGATGGATTACTGAGGGAGGCTGAGGGAGGTATGTAGGGTAGAAACCTGTTGGACCTGGTTCTCGCATGAAGATAGCCTTGAAAGGGTAAAATGAGGAGAAACAATTGTTCCAGGGAGTTCCCGTTTACTCGGAGGTGGGGGGGGGGGGGGGG
>UZAF01017264.1:0-12718 GCA_900617895.1 Haemonchus placei | reverse complement strand
TCTTTCCTGTATCGGACCTGGGTCTGTTGAGATGTCATTTGATAAACTCTGAGTCACTCCCCACACTTCTCCTTAACTCTATCAAAGAATTCCCTTCCCTAGTGGTGAGAACGGGATAAGGTGGGATACATTGACCACGATGATGGAGTCGCCACTGCTGGGTTAAGAGAAACGCGAAGAATCCATCAAGAACACTTTATGGAGGCTTTTATTTGAACGCGACTCATCAACACAGATTCCTCAAATACCTCCGTTCTTCCATAGCGAGCTGAGAAAACGTTGAAAATGCGAAAAAGTCCTGAACTTTCCAGAATATATCGTGTGTCGGAAGTGCTTTTCAAGAAAAGTCGCTGAAAAAGAGTAGAAAAGTGCTATTACCTACCACTTTACTAACGGAAGCATTGTAAAATGGAATGTGAAATGCGGTAGAAGTTCAAGTTCGTAAACTATCATTGATCGGATTATTTTTGGAAAGGGCCAGAGTCAAACTACAATAGAAGTGTAGAGGACCAGGTCGGTACAATAACTTATGGGTCCGGCTTTAGTAGAGGCTTTTGGTAGAGTTCTTATCGAAGATTAGAGTTCCAGGAAGGGTGGGTTACCGACACCTCTTACCACTGCCCTCCTCGACCCTGACTGGTAATGGCGAACATAGTCAATATACGCATATAATAATATAAAACGTTTGTTTACTCCACGAAACAATCCAAAGACAGCCTTATCTGCAGCACATTTGGTAAAACAAGCAAATAAATCTGAAAGTGGCGACGACAGGTGAAAGCTAACACGAGAACGAGCTGAGAATTTTTCTAGTGTCATTGAGGATGAAACAAGGATTGGAGTAAACATTTTTCACCCCCAAAAGAAAACATCAAAGGAAAAGGTACGTCATTAGGCATAAATAAGAGAAACACCTCCGAAAGGAGGAACACGTTGAAATGGATTGATTGGCATTTGACCCGGATCCTTTCCGCACCTAACCATTCTGATCTGATGGATAGACTGTTGTTTTTCAGAGAGGTTTTAAAAGGGAAATGAGAAAGACAACAAATGATTCTACTTGTTTATTACTTGAAATAGAGGTGCGCAAACTGATGGTTGTTCAAAATCAAGTTGTTCACCACCATGTAAACGAAAAACAAGTAAGCATCTTTATACAACAGTATTATGCCAAAATTGTTAGGAGCGGCTTCTTCAGGTTGGGAAAGAGCCGTGCACAAGAAATGCTCACCGCAAATCGTAGATAAACAAAGTAGTCGCCGTGGACTGAAGTGGAGGGACCCCACCCTGTATGATCATCGGACCTTGTATCGAACCCCACTCAGAACAATCAAGTACTGCACGGCTTCTGGGAGGCTTCCTTAGTAGCAGGAACTCTTTTACCAAAGACACACATAGGATTGACCCATGAATCATTGCACAACCTGATTAGTATTCGAAAGCCACAACGACTTCTGTGATTGAATAAAATTTCTAATGATATTCTCTAAACCCAGGGCTAGAATCGTGAAAAGTTGCTTTTTTTTGCCGTAAAGAAAAGTAATAAAAGAATTCGTTTACAATCAAAGACAGCAGAAAGACAGTAGAGCTGTCCAGTTTTCGAAGCGAAAGCGATGAACAGTGCGAGTCGAGTTGCTCGACAAAAACACTTCAGTAGTATGGGACGAGCTCGACATGATTAGTGAAACCGGAATTAGATTAGTTGGGATCAGGTAGTATTTGTGGGAATTTTTTCCCAAGCCATTTGTCAGACCCATCAATCATTTGTTCGGCGAACTTTCTTTTACGCATTAACCGGATTGCCGAGTGCAATCCTCTTTCATCAGGGCTATCGTGAATGCTGTTTGTTTTGTGAGGGCAGATATTACAACTGGGAAGATTTGGGGATATCCAAAGAGTAAATGTTTCAATCCTCAGCCAAGTTCGAGTCTATAGGGGGATAATGGAGCTATAGGAATTCCTTAACGTCCTTATCCTAACCTTGGTCGAGTAACTTCACTGATATCAAATCAGGAAGGAATTTCGGCTAATAAGCATGTTGTACAGAGTTCGTGCGCTCAGGGATGTTGGCTGCAGTCAGGTAGAACCGCCACAGTCTCAGCTAGTCCCCAGGCTTGTGCTGTTGATAACGGCAGCTCCCCTATGTCAAAGAGCAGGCTCATTACCTCCCTTCGCGTCCATTTCGTACAAGAACTTTTTGTTGTACTGCTCAAAAGTTCTCTTTAACCGCGACCATTTTGACTTGTGAGATAGTACAGCACAAAAGTGGCGAGGATCCTTTTACCAGTTCTATAGATCGTTCGAAAGATCTCAGGTTTGTACCATCGCGAATAAAGTCCCCAGAGAGTATTGCTAGTTACCGATCTCTAAGAAGAAGTGTTACTATCTGCAACTTCAGGTATCTACAGTTCGAATTATTTAAGTTCAGCTATAAATTCCACTGAGATCTCCCTGACCAAACAGAAACTTTTACCCTTTATCAGGGCACAAATATTTTTGGCTTTTCGAACGCTCATCCATCCTGTATTTTTTAAATCTTAAACGACATAAAGACTGGCAATATACTTAACAATGAAAGAAAAAGGCGAAAAGTTGCGGCGGCACATTTTCCATTAAATTTCATGCTCTCTCATCTTGAAAACTCGGCATTTCTGCAGTACTTGATATTGTTGGTTTTGCTTCTGCCTCGGGGTTGTTAGGTGCTTGAGGTTTGCCGTCGAAACGTTGGCCAGAATAAAGATTCTCACCTAATAACCTCGAGGCAGAAGCAAAACTACAGAAATGCCGAGGTTTCAAGATGAGAGAACATGAAAAAGGCGGAAATTTCCAATTAAAAAGCATTTTCGGAGGGTGAAGTTCTCGAATCGAAAGGGAGAACGTAACAGAGCACAAAGTTGAGGACAATTGCAAGGCAAACAAAGGAGAGAACTCGATAACGGAAATTGGTTTGACTGCGTACTCATTTTTGGTGGTAACACTTCAAATGAAACTCCATGCATTTTGAGTGAACTTAGTTTTAAGGGAGCGATACTTTTTGGGCCTTTTATTCACCCCTTGCCTGGAGTATCAATGGTTCAATCATCGCTTGTTGATCCCGATACGATCGAGCATGGTGATGATGCTCAAGTGGTCATCACGATTCGCACCTTTTCTATTAGCTCACCTGCAGCTGCCAGCTGGTCCCTGTTCAAGCTACCGTTCCCATTTTGGGTGCCAACCAATGTCCAACAAACCATGATGATTCAGTTGTTGTTCCTCCTTTTTACCTGAAAAACATAATTTAATATTGACATAAATTACAGTGTTATTGTACTATTTAAAGGCAGCCTACAATTAGGCTCAACTTTGAAATATGAGGCCACTTAATTGACCATTTGAAACCTTTATTAAGTAGGGCTGGCAAAATTCGGTGTCGAGCCTACACTACCTCACCTGCTGGTGTCAGCTCGCCTTTATTCTGGCTATTTATGTCATTTTGGCTTCCTACCACTCTTGCACAATCATCGGGCTGCTCTTCTTTTCACCCTGATAAATATAAGTTGATACCGCTATGAATTACAGTAATCGGTGTATTGTTAGCTAAGAGCCTACCACTGCCTCCAATTTTCCGAATTCTGCAGCAACCCGTCTGGCATTCAGAGCATTCTGCTCACTTGTGCCGGCGAAAAATAGTCACCGACCTCACAGATTCTTTATTAAATTTCTTCGACCATCTGAGCATTGGAGTGAAGACCTTTCCTGAAAATCGCCTAGACTGTCGTTCGATACTTTTGGACGTGAATTCTCCGTTCGGTCACCTAAATTCATCAATGAGTTGGTTGACTTCCATTTTTGGTATATTTTTTCGTCGGCACCGGCAGTAACTCTTCTTGATAGCTTCGAAAGCTGAAGAGCCGGCTTCTGAAAACGACGTGAGTGACAGAGAAACATAAAGTGTCTAAGACGAGTACCTGGCTACTGCAGAAATACTTAAAACCTGTGAAATCGTCCTAGTCAAACTCTCTTGTAGGTATGAATTCTGTATTTTTCCTTTTCCGTCACAATCCTCCCTTTGTTGGTTCGTTTTTTCTCAAGTGTGAGAATCGGGCCGGTTGTATTGTTTCCACCACATCGCAGCGAACGGATTACTGAGGCGGATGGTTCGAAACTGAGTCGCAAAGGATTCGAAAGTTCATAGAGATCTTTCACACCTCAACAAGGACATTCCTGTTTGTTTTCCTTCCTTTTCACTTGATTCAGGGTGATTTCTCCTGCCAGAGTTAGACTCGTTGAAAAGTTCGCTGGTGGTATTCTCACTCCTCTTCTCATTGCAGCAACGGTGCCCGGAAGTATCCGTCGGAATGATCCCAAATTATCTTTTTTTTAGAAGCCTCTATGCAAGGACTGCTGCTTCTGCTACCTCTTAATTGCTTATTTCACCGTATAATTTATTATATCAACTACTAATATTATTATTATTTAATTTATTCAACCGTACCAACAGTCCGCCCACAATCAACACGTACCTCTTTACGGGTCCGAATTCGACCAATCCATTGCTGAAATCTATTGAAACTTGTGTCAAGCTTCTGGCAGTGATCCGTCTGGCATTCGCACGACCTAATGAAATCGGGTTCAGTGGTACCACTCAAATTTATGAATATTTAGTTAAATTGCTGGCCATATGAAACATTCAACAATTCGCTTTAGAAGTATATTTGTAAATTTCGTAGTTGTTGGACGATAGGCCCTGTAGAAGCTTGTGAAACTATTGCCGAACTTCATACTCAAAATTGAAATTATATCAAAATTAAATTTATGAATTGCAGTTACTGTATTCTCGTTATGAACAATTGCTTCGTCAATCTCGACTTCCCTCCTCTGCCCAAAGCACCGAGGGGTTCCCGATGGTCATCGAAGTGAGCAAAATAAATTTATTCCATTTCTCCTCCCATATCAACACTGAAAATCGACATCGCAAGTCGATCAGGTTCTCCGTGGGTTTCCTGTGTAATCCACCCATTATAACCTCCCTTATTATTGAATAATATTTATTATTGTTTCATGTTATCAACCTTACAGCCTATACTATGAGAAAATATAGAAATTCTCCAGTTGCGATCTACACTTCCTTGTTGCAATCGTTTTGCTGACAGTCTTCATGGTGGTATTACTGGGATTCTTCGCCTATTCACTCACAAAGCAAGAAACAGTAAGTTCTAGTAAGTGCTTAGTTCTAATGGAGGCAATCGAATAACCTTTCCGAGAAAAAAATGAATCAATTTGCTCAGAGCCCAAAAACGTGGTGGTAAAACGGGTCACAGTTGTATGTACCTACACGGTACATTAGGGAAAGCGGCATTTGGATTTCCGATACATTCAGCTTATCACATTCCATTTATTCCTCATCGTTGAAGGAATATGAAGTCGATANAAACGGGTCACAGTTGTATGTACCTACACGGTACATTAGGGGAAGCGGCATTTGGATTTCCGATACATTTAGCTTATCACATTCCATTTATTCCTCATCGTTGAAGGAATATGAAGTCGATAGTGCCACAGAAGCAATGGAGCAGCTTCCAGTACAACCAGGCAGCACCATAAATTTCCGGCAAAGAATTACTGCTGGCAGTTATGAAGGTAAAGCTGGTTCTTCGAATTGTTCCAGTCAGAAAGATTAAAGGCACAGTTCATGATAAAAATGGTTTCTGAGATTACTTCCTGGTATGAACTTGTAGTCCCCATGCACGAAGAGCGCCGCCTGGTCGAAAAAGGGCAGCTAGATAGGGCGTTATAGGGGCCCAAAACCGTACTTACCCAAAGGCGGACGAGTTCTCACGGCTTTGTAAAACTTCAGAACTGCTGTACCAATGCCACATACATGTGGACAACTAATCAAAATACTCCATCCGTGCAATTGTGCTGTCACTTTCTCGTCCAACCCTCAATTTTACTACTTTTTGCAGCCTTATATTTCTCTGAATACGCCAATTTTCGCGTCTTCTTCGCCACTTTTGCACTGCTCTTGATTATCACTTACATTATTTGTCTAAACCTGGATATCCCAGAGTTATCGTGAACTTTGCCTTCAAGAAAGCTGAGCTTTCGTGTATCCCTTTATTGCGTCCTTCTGCAGGAGTAACTTCTGGAAGGTTCGAAGGCGGCCTCCAACCGCCTCCACAACCGTCGAGAAAGGGAGTACCAGATGCAAGCTCAACAAGTGAACCATCTCCAAGCTGGTCTGCTGCAGTATATTCAGATCATAAGAGCTGCAGTGAAATTGGAAGGTAGTTAGGATTATTGTTTGAGCAATTTGCTCTTCACGGTTACCTTTCATTCATAAAGAAATATACCAGCCGGTACTGGATACATGTCGCATATTGGAAACTCAGAAATACCTACATTCAGTACCAATTCATGTCCTTTCAGAAAAAAGTATAATTCTAAATTGTAAAAAAAAGTTATGATAAAATAACAGAGTAATTTATTGTTTGTTCAAGATTTTATTTGACCAAAATATTTTCCATTCAAGATCGATTCTACTACATGGTGGTAATGCAGTGGATGCAGCCATTTCGGCTATGGTTTGTCTCTCAGCCGCTCTCCCTCATCGAGGTGGACTTGGAGGAGGATTCATGGCTACGATCTACCGTAATTCTACCTGCACTAGTATGAATTCGAGGTTACTATTTTATCGCTGAACTACATGAAACAATTGGCAATTTCCCAACCCGCCTCCCCGAGGTAAGCAAACCAGCCCGTTGGCCCATCTGCTGGATGCATTTGCTTATTCTGCGATTCTGTTTAAGGGTCACATAATCCCACTCAGGAGAAGTACAAGGGGAGTCGCTTCTAAATTCCAGGTGGAAGTTCTTTATACGGTGTACATAGGGCTGCCGTGCAACTGTGACAGTATGGGGTGCTTTAAGAGTTGATTCATCTATTCGCCCAATGTCTTCCACATATTAACAAGGAAGTGTCTTCTTCCACCTAGGATTTAGAAGCGACTCCCCACGTACTTTCCCTGAGCGGGATTATGAGACCCTTAAACAGAATCGCAGAATAAGGAAGTGCATCCAGCAGAAGGGTCAAACGGGCTGGTTCGTTTACTTCTCCTCCCCACTACCCCTTCCCTCTCTCTCTTTGGAAGAACTCATCATTAGTTTTGGCTTTTTCGTTTCTACTATGTACGATTCCTAATTTGATTATAAATAATTCAATTTAAACTCCGACAGGCCCCCCTCTCCATAAAAATGCAGCAACACAAAACTAATTTCAGCCAACTTTTTCAGGGAAACTTGTCCATCAGCAGCTTCCGAAGCGTACTTCATAAATCGTCGTGATGAAACCGTTGTAGGTAAATCCTTCGATGAATACTGAACATTTGAAACAGAGAAAAGAAATAGGGGAATCAAAGCACATAAAGCGCATGTATAACGTAACTAATGAAATATCGTCTCTCGAGCATTACCAGCACAGCTGTGAGTTTTTCGAAGTTTACAATCTGAGCTTGGATTAGGACACAGTTCAAAGGTAAGGGCTAACTCAAAAAGTTGGCATCTTCCGACTTCTCCAGCTATCCTAACATTGAAATTGTATTTCAATTGAAAAATTAAAGATTAAGAGAAGGTTGAAAGGTTATGAGATAATTTCAGCCTTCATTCACTTATAGGACCCAAAGCTATAGCTGTTCCTGGATTCCTCAGCGGTCTGTACCGAACTTACGAGCGGTTCTCCTCAAAGCATCTGTCATGGCGTCAATTGCTCACTCCCACAATCGACCTCTGTGTACGTGGGATTACCGTATCGGAGAGTTTGTCAAAGGACCTTCTGCAATTCCAATCGATGATCAAGAACGACCCTCTAACGAGGTGAGGCTTGTTGGGGTTCTCACAATTGCGATGAGCTATATCGGACACTGTAGTTTTTACAATTTCCACATAATTGACCTTTGATTTTGGCAACTCGAAACATTTATTGACTAAGAAGGGCATGCTCGCTATTACCGAGACACTGATAAAGGGTGTCCTCAAAGAGGAGACCCTTTCAGATAGCCCCTAATAGATTGAGATCAAATTATTTGAAAGCCATCTTTCGAAGGATTCGAAAAAGGAGTGCATTTATTATGGTCAATAAAGCAATAAAACAAAGTAATACTGCAAATATAAAGAAAAACTTGGAAAGCCAAAGGTTGTTAGTTGCTATATTTTATTTATTTATCAGTCGTCAAAATTGTAATTATCAAATGTTCTCATACATTAAACCCCTATAGTGATATTATAGTAACAGAGACAATTATAATAATGCAGCGTACATAAATAGAAATAAATAAATAGATAAGACCTCCAGTTTGGTCCGTCTCGAATAAAAAGATTTTAATTCGACATATTTTCAGATCCCAGTTCTTGAACGAAACAACGAGAACAGTCCTAGCCAAGGGCGACAAAATGCTCTGCCCACAACTCGCCAACTTCCTTTCGGATCTTTCCGACTCCGAAAATCCTGTCGATTACTTTTACCGAGGTGAAGGCTCGACAAGGATTCTGAAGGCAATCAAAGACGAAGGTAAGGAACTATCGCCCAGAAGTGTGCTCCAATGAAAAAGTTGTGAACCCAACCTCATATGATGTAGTTTACTGTGGGATAAATTAAAAAATGTCAGCTGTAATTGCAGACGCCTTTCTGACTGCACAAGATCTTGACGACTTTGAAACTGAACACCAATATGGACTGCAATCTCACGTAGAGGATACGACACTCTGCGGACCTCATCCACCGTCGCTGTTTGCTGTTGTACAACTAGCAGTAAATGCCATGCAAAGTAAGCCTATACAAGTTACATTGAAAATAAGTAAAGGGGGTTGTAAATAAAGGAGGGGGGTCTTAAAAGCTATGGGATTTGCGAAAAAGTTGAAAGCAAGGATTGCGGAAGTCAAATTGTGAAAACAAAGTAAAAACAGGCATGAAATCTCCTTCTTGTAGCCAGCTTGAAGGCAGTCAAAACAGCTGAATGACAATGTTTTAAATATCAGCCAGTCGACCGCCTTCAATGAAAAAAGTGAGAAGCAATGAACAAGAGTCCGAAGTAAGACTCTTCATTGCCATTAAAGATGACAACTGAGAGTTAGCTATGCCTTAAAAAGTTTTCGGAGTAAAGAAATAGTTTTGCGGAGGAAAAAACGATGACCAACAAGGCCAAGAATAGTAAGGAATGAAGAGGACAGCAGGTTATATAGGCATAGAGCAGGGAAACATCTCGAAGAAAGGAACCGATCAAATCAGATTGATTGGCATTTGACCTGAGTTGCTTTTGCACCAAGAACTAGTCGACTAAGTGACTGGCTCTACGATGGACCTGAGATAATATCAAAAATTGGATGAACGGCAATAAAATATAGAAAAGAAATGTGTAACCATTTCGTGTTGAGCCACATGAACTACCTTAACCGGGTGCCGAAATTCTGACTATGTCCTACGACTCCCTCAGAAATAAAGGCCCATGGCTGACGGGTGCCACCATTATTACCTGTCAAGGCTCATTCACTGTACCGTCTGCCTTCTGAAACTCACAGCTTCTGAAACTTGGTACACTTCAGTGGCTTCATCTTCTCACTTCCCTCACAATCTGCTACCATGTAACAAACTTGTAGGGATGCACTCACAATCAGTGAAGGGTAAGAAAATAAATATAAATCAACAAGTAAACAAATATCACTTATAACAATACACCTAACTCATTCTCGTATGACACCCACCGGCCCTCACAAATTTGATCTGATAATGAATTCCACCGCCCGTTTGTGAGCCTTCCTTTCGAGCCGGGTGTAATTTAGCAAGGTGGATCTGTCGAGAAGTGCGTTGAGGTCCAGCTCGGAGTTCCGAGCCGTGAGCTTTCTAGTAGTTTTTTGAACTCAAAATGCTTAATCTTATCAACCCTAGTAACCCAATGTTTTGCAGAGCCTTTTTGGAAGAAATTAGTGACTGCAGCTTAAGTGTTAAAGGCCTTCCCTGTTTTTTGTTCAAAGCACATGAACTGACCCTAATCAGGATCGAATTCGACATCGGTCAACATACCTCTGCTATCGTGGGATCAGTCGAAGCTCGTTGCGGATGCCATTTTCGACAATGATATCACAAAAGATATAGCAAAAATGACGACTGGAAGAGCAGCGAAAAATCTTCTACAACTTCTGAAAGATGGGCACAATCCAGCGTCCAAGGTTGACAAGCTTTTCAAAATGATACATTCATCCAGACAGATTCTACTTTCATGTACGGCTTTCTATGAACCTCGGCATGATTATTTTACTGAGTTTGTTGTTGTCTTGAACTCTTCACGAGGTTTTTAAATAACCTTTATTAGGCTGACGTTTCGGCGGAATCGCCTTCTTCAGAGCCTGAAAGGATCATAACAATCTGTGATTATCCGACCAAACGTTTCCACCAACCCACCAAGTTCGAGACCCCCAGGGCACGCAGGTGGTCGAAAGGAGAACCACTCACCGTAACTTTGCGAATTCTTCGAAACCACCCAACTAATAGTGGTGCCAGACGACCAGTGTCAGCGGGGTACGTTATTATTAGTTATTAGTTGGGTGGTTTTGAAGAATCCGCAAAGTTACGGTGAGTGGTTCTCCTTTCGACCACCTGCGTGCCCTGGGGGTCTCGAACTTGGTGGGTTGGTGGAAACGTTTGGTCGGATAATCACAGATTGTTATGATCCTTTCAGGCTCTGAAGAAGGCGATTCCGCCGAAACGTCAGCCTAATAAAGGTTATTTAAAAACCTCGTGAAGAGTTCAAGACAACAACAAACTCAGTAATAGATTCTACTTTGTCATCTGTTTTGCTCTTTGCCACTAGCATCTTTATTTTCGTATCGATTTCACTACTGCCCTACATTGCCTACATTGTAATGGAAGACTTTCAGTGGGAATCAACAGAGGAGGGATCGTTTTCTGTCTTGGCAGTTGATGAGAAAGGAGATGCCGCATCGTTTGGTTCATCTTTGGGCGACAAGTGAGCTCCCTTTCGTATAAACAAAAGATCTAAAACGATAGTCAATACAAGCTCAAAACAGTACACATAATTTTAAAAGCAGCGCAATAGTAAAATTTCAATTGTGATGTGGATCTCTGTGAAGTGAAGTTACTCTTCCACAGATTCGGATCACGCCAGTTCACGAACCTCGGCTTCTTCATGAACAACGCCATGGGAATGTTCACTTATGGAGCTCATCCTGGATCATTGGAGTCTCGTAATGCACCACAAGCAGCTAAGTGTCCACGGACACAAATGTCTCCAATGATTGCATCAAAGAAAGGCCAGGTATGTAGCTCAAAATTCCTGAATAAAACTAAAATGGCCATTGCCTAGGCCATTTCCAGTCACTAGAAAGTAATTCTTTCACACCGCTGTCCTCTCTGGTAATGTGCCGGTTCCTACAGACATCACTTACTGTAGAGGCAAGGAACCTATTTGAAGATTCATACGATTTCGAACGAAAATCGAATGTGTGGCGTATCTCACGTGGTGTAGATCTATGCCGAAATGTTTGTTATGTTACTGAGGTAGACCCAGACTTCAAAATTCTACCTTAACACCCGAATCATACAAACCAATTACAGGTGAAATTCGTCGCAGGTGGAACAAATTATGTTGGATTGTGCCGAGTGGTTACGGATGCTTTATTGAGTACCCGAACGTACGCTTCTCCTATTTCACCATTACTGTACAGAAACGAAAATCGATTGGAATTGAGAAGTGGAGACGAGGCGCTATTGTCGGGTTATTGAAGTAAACCAGACACCGAGAACTCTGCCCATTTCGTTCAGGATTACGTTGATTGTTATTCCTTTACATTTGCCTTATTTGAAGTAGCGCTATTTTCCGAGAAGTAGGGCTCGATTTGTATACACAAGGAATATCAGACGATGTCTTCCTCATTTCTACCTCGGACTTATGCATTTCGCGATAAGTAACAGTTTTAATAATAATTTTTTCGTGTTTTTAATAACTTCAGATGACCAAGTCCATAGTATTTCCATCAACTGAACCCATTCTCCGCCTCGGGAGCTTTGGAAAGCTCATTTTGAAGTTGGACTTATCCGTACCGAGCTTCCCTGACGATTGCGATATGGAGGTGACAGTAGACTTTAAGAACCCCTAACCATAAAGATAAATCAGTTGATTGGAAATTTAGGGTAAAAAGGGTTGCTTGAGTCGTAAAAGCATTCAATATCATTGCAGTTATCGATTCCTTTCCCCTTTCGACCTCCTTTTCCAATTTCTATAGGTCTGAAGTAATTTTCAAATTCATACATAAAGAAATAAGATCTTCGAATAGCATTGATAAGCTCACGATAATGAGTTATTTGTGTTGTAATGTAGTTGATGATAATTCCTTATGTTAATGTTTGTGCGGCATCGAAGCTTAGTGTGACTTTCAATTAATCTTATTCAATTCCTCAACCTTGAGTGTGACAACTTTCCCTCATAGTACGTTCTCATGCAAGGAGCATAAATAATGAATATTAATATTGAGCAATTTTGCATATACAGTATCCCCTCAGGAAAGTTTCTTTTGCCTGTAATAAGACAGACCGTGACCGTGAAAGATTAGTTCCTTAGGTGTTGAAGGCACAGTACACGATAGAAATTGTTTCTGTGATATCCCGCTGGAATAACTCTGTGGCCCCCAGTCATAGTACATGGGCCATTGTCGGGCCAAAAAACGGC
>UZAF01017263.1:0-17841 GCA_900617895.1 Haemonchus placei | reverse complement strand
TATGTATGTATGTATGTATGTATGTATGTATGTATGTATGTATGTATGTATGTATGTATGCATATATGTGTGTATGTATAAAGGTAAAGATTACAAGTAATTAAAGGAGATCAGTATAATGATAAGTCAAGGCTTTTATCCTCCCAGATGAGTTGGTACCAATTAACCGACCCCGGTGGGATGGGAGGCTTGGTTGGCCTAGGTGCATATCAATCCGGGATTCGAACCCGTGACCATGCGGGTGCGTGATAGACTCTTGCCACTAAACTATCACCCACACCCCTAATAAGCAGGCCTAAATGAAAGGTCTTCTTCTTTTACACTAAGCTAAATCAATCGAAGACTATCTTTTCGGTGCGCTGATTGAATAGGCATATAACAGAGGTGAGGGGGGATGTATCAGTGCTTAAGCAAAACAAAATTGGGATACTCTAATCTAGGTAATTGAATCCAGGGAGTATCACAATGACTATGCGTAGCAGGTTGCTGCCAATTTCTCTTTGGTTATGTTCGCAGTGTAACGCAGCGAGGCTACCCGCTTGAAATCTGCATGGAACTGTTTTGAGGCGTAGTGACCTTCGATGCCCATACCAAATTTATGGATCAACGCCTTCCGCGTACAGTACTTTACGACTAGTACACACGCAAACCTGATGTTACACCGCCCAAGTTTTGCTTATCACTCGCTTTGTCTCTTCATGCGTAGTTTGACGTCATCTCCCACTGATAAGAGATCACACTGTCACAAGTCCAACTAGTTACACTACGAGCGAAAATGATTTGGAAATATGCTCGGCGAAGCCTTCCGCCTTCTCAGTACAATACAGATAAGAATCCCGACGATCTTTGGTTCCACTCGAATATCATCATTACCCTTAACGAAGCTAATTATACTTAAAATGTATTCCGTGGTAGCAACCACCTACTAACGAACGTGCAGTTTCCTTCCACATTTCAAATGAGTCCTACGTCTTATTAAACTACACTTTTCGTTTTCGTCAAAATTGATATCACTCGTTTCGAAGCATAAAGCATCAGCTGACCACCAGCTGAGCTCATTGTGGAGGCTACATACGCATTGAACTCCACAACGATTCCGAATGTTGGATACGGGTGCGCACCCAAGTACTGATCACATCAACATTTTGGAGATCGCGCTGTTGGAGATGGAAGACGTGGCCGACACCATTGAGCGCAATTTGATTTGCGGCCCTACCGATAGGATCGCATATCGTTATTACTCCATCATGAGCACTCGCAGATTAGACCTGCCTAAGCGGACGACCTCCAAAATATCGATCATAATCAACAAAAACCCATATAGCGAGTACAGCCAAACTAAGACTCTCTCTACGACTTCAACAAAACGCCAGCAGGCTAGCCTTCTTGCACCTAGTTTGGCAGCACTCACAACTGAAGGGTTTGCAAAGACCTTCCCCGGATTGTCAACATCTTCCCAGCAATTGGGACAATATTTCATGGATTTCGCTTTAAGAGCCAGGCACCACCTATCAGCAGTATCTACTCATACCTATACCAATACCTTTTTCATCTACAAAGTGACAGAAAGGGTAAGAGATCAGTGTGTAATAATTCCTTCGGCGACATTGGGTCACCAGGATACTAAACGACACTACGGCAAGATCAACACATAAAAGAAACAATTCATCTCATCGCCATCTCTCCCACCTCTATAACAACTTCAAATTAATCAACAATAACAGTATTTCCAAACGTCGCGAAATCCCTTCGATGAACAATGCATTTTGAATGTCTGTAACAAAGAGAAAAAAACGTAACCATCGGCACACATCATCATCATACTGTACAAGAGGGAGAAAATGTGAATTGAGATCTACTGTTGGGGACAATCGCGAGAAATGTGGCCGGAACCTTGGCACCTGTAGCAGCGTTTCGACTCTACAGAACCACTCTCATTGCAATCTCGTGAGATATGACCTGGCCTTCCACAATTATAACATTTTTGACCGCCACGGAATCCACCACCTCCCGAAGGGCATTCACGAGCGAAATGCCCTTGTCCTCCACATTGATAGCATTCCTGTCCACGAGATCTGTATCCACCACCTCCTCGTCCACCATCACGTCCATCACGTTGTTGGGTGCATTCACGCGAAAAGTGTCCAGGTTCACCGCAGTTATAACATGAACCGCCACCTGGAACAGATGTGATCGTACACAACACGAAATCAGTATGACTACCGCTACCCCGTCATCCACAATACCTCTCCGTCCTCCACATCATGTGTACGCAGTCAGCAAGACTTTGTCAATTAAAAATTCGATTAAGAAGCTGAAAATTTCTCCTCTAGCGAAAGGATTTCTCATGAAGCCCAAGCAAAAGTTATCCTCCATTAAACCAGGCAAGGTTCACAACCACAACTATTTCGAACAGATATCTTGACCGTGTAGAGTTAGAAGTCAATAAAGCATGTAAAACATGAAATACCCATTCGGCTTATCAAAACGACCTCGGCTTATCTTAGAGTAAAAAGCAGCCCTTGTAGACATGTTTCACGTTTTTACAATACAGACCTATGCCTTTGAGCTATGCTACTCTTGTCTTGAATAAGATTTAAACAAGTAACGCTCAACATAACGCGCTAGGAGTCCTCCAAGATTTACTTCTAAGGGAACTTTGTGGATCCCCACAACCACCTGGTTAGCTGTACTGAGATAACGCCAAGGATCTTCGCAAGAGAGTTCCGCGTTCGACCGAAAGCGATTGGAATGATTACTGCTACCCAAAGCCGGCCTAGATTGTAACGAAGTAAGGCAGCACTACTGTGATAATGTTCGTCTTGAGCCCCTCCCCTCTGCTCCTTTTCTTTGGCGAAAAAGCTACGAAAGAGAATCGCAAAAGTTTGTAGAGTTATTCACCCACTTCGCGCTACTCGATGATCCGTAAATTTGTCTACAGGGTTCCTCCAACAGCGGAAACTTAAAACTAAATCGACAAAGGCCTTGCTGACAACACAATTTGAGGGGTAATGGAGAAGAAAACATCGAATTACCTAAGCGTACTCAACACCCCAAACACCACCAAGTAGCACCTCCGCTTCGACCGCCGGATTCTCCTCCATTAGGGCAGTTGCGAGCGATGTGGCCGGTCTCGTGGCACTTATAACATTCCGTGTCCGACATAACACCCCTGAAATATGAATTGTTCCCAAGCTGGTAACAATGGGAACAGAATATATTGTCACGAGCCAGAGATAGCTAAACCAACGTTACACGAAATAAAAAGAGTAAAACGTCATGGAAAACAGAAATTGACTTTTGAACAGGAATGGAAGCAGAAAGAAGCTTCAAAAAACCATTAATGCAACAGCTTGGTGATCACAACAACTGTTGCCAAAAACTTTCTTTCGAACTAGAAAAAAGAAGACAAAAGAATGAACACAGACACAATTCAAAAAGAAACTTCCCAACGCCCCAATAGGCAATGCCCCCACCCAAACACAAGTTTTTCTAGAAGGACTAACACATCATTGATTACAGAAATTACCTTAAATAAGTAGATGAAGAATGAACCTAACCGAACCACCTCGTCAGAATGGTGAACACGTCGAATGGAATCCTAAAAACTCCGACAAGTTTGGCAACTATCCGGGCCAACTTGATGTGCATGCGATACGGTAGGTGCGCCAATTCAAATATGATTTGTCATGCTGGGCACGATTCCAAGTCATCATCCCAATCAAATTCATATTTTTACTTTGGTTTTTCATGTTTGCGAAGTATTATTGAGATGATTGCAGACTCGAGGACCTTTTACTTTCCTCTTTGATCATTCCTATAGAGTGTTTTGAGGCCCAATTTGGTTATACTCTTTGTAATTGTTGGTTTTTATAATCGCAGCTGAGTTAATATAGTGGTTGATTTCGAGGCTGAATTCGATGTTGGGGTGACAGCCTACAGCCCACTCTTAACTTCTCATGTTTTCCCCGCTACCCATGGTTCATCAATTGTTGTTACTTTTAGTTCGGAAATTGAGGAAGTGGATACCCATGGGTAGTTCCTTCTACCCTTTCAACGAATCCTCATTGAGCTTGGCTGAATTCTGGCGAGTAGTATTGGTTGGATTACTCGGATGAATAAGTTTCCGAACTTGACCTTGATGAGTTTCATCTTTTCAAGCTGCTATCTTCCCGATCACACTATTTTGGGCAATATGTGTCCCTTTCACAGTTATCTATTTCCAATTCATACTCTCCCTTCTCTCTTTTATGTTTGATCCAGAAGATTCGCTTGTAATCGAGGAGAGAACGCTCCGAATTTCGGCCAAGTGTTCCTGTATTAATTCCTCACGACCGTGCTCCTTTCGCGGATGTAATAATTTCGTACTTATACCCCGTTTTATCAAATTTCTTTTCGTTCATTAAACTTTTTAATAGATGTTTGTAGCAATAGCTAGTTTCAGTTCAACGATGGATGTCATGCCTGATGAAAAGCGCGAAGCGATTCCAGCCATCGGGTTCTATCCGCATGAACCCATCAGTACTGGAGTGAGTTCATCATGTTTTTGTTGCAGATTTTCAAATCTTTGGAAGCATAATAGTTTGTTTTCTATCGGTTGAACTATTCCTGAACGAGACTTCAGGACTTCTCCAATTAGGGCTCCTCCGCGGAACGTATAGCTGTTCAACTTAACATGTGTAGAAATTAATTAGAAGTGGCTGAGATCTAAAAAAGGCGTCTTTTTGCTAAGTTGGTGACAGGAGTAAATTGTCAGGTTTCTAAAAATAAAGCAGAAATCGTTTGAAAAGGTCAACAATCATCAAGCGACATGTCGTCCTCACTAGACGGAAAGCCTTTTCGGAAAGGCTAGTCACCCTTGACTATCACTACAGAGGTGGTTTTATGTAAGAATTTCAAAGCTGCTATTTGCCTGCAGCTTAAGTACCGAATACGATTGCGTAGCTGGATTACTTTTGTATGACTTTCTTCTTTAGACTACCCTCATAGCTATGGAATTCAATGGTGGCGTAGTTGTTGGCACGGACTCAAGGACTAGTTCAGGGTGAGTAAAGTTCTCCCTCTTGTTTGTTCATTTCCTATACTTTCTTGCTTCGAGTTTGTCCTGAATAGTGAAGAATCGAGGGTTAATGACTCTCTAAAGGGTTATTTGAATATCATTGGTTTCCTTGCTCAGGCAGGTTCCTTGATATAGTCGTGTCATTGTTTCATATTGTACTGCATACACCATATGAAATCGTTGACGACCCCATGCTAACCATTGTTCTTAATCTTGAAAAGGGGTACATTTTCTAGAGTTTAGTGTAGTACAGCTTCTTCGCAGTTGTTCTCTTCAAATTACCTTTTCCTTTTTGTATCTCGGTCCTTTGACTTAAAAGTTATAGCTCTTTCATCGCCTCTCGTGCCACGAACAAAATCACGCCCATTACGGATCATTTGGTGGTATGTCGTTCCGGTACCGCTGCCGACACTCAAGCCATTGCTGATATTGTCAAGTACCATCTTGAAGTTTATACGTAAGTTTTTCACACGCTTCAATTTTGCAATGTTTTAGAAACTATTACTTTGGTTTTTTCGTTTTTTTCAATGATCTTAATCTCGTTACACGAGACCATTTTCAGAATGCTGGAACAAGAACCTGTCAGTATATACCGAGCTACACAAATTTTCCGTAAATTCCTTTATAACTATCGTGACCAGTTGTCTGCATCAGTGCTTGTTGCTGGTTGGGATGAAAAATGTGGAGGACAGGTATCGTCTTCAATCTTCAAAAAGCTTCACATATGCGACATTTACCTGAAATTTCAATTTACAGCTTTATGCCCTGCCTATTGGTGGTTTTGTAACTCGACAAAAATCTACTGCTTCCGGTTCAGGGTCCACATTTGTGCAGGTACTCCTTAGTTCTTTGTTACTGTTATTACTCTGGTGTTTGCTATTCTCTTCTTCGTATCTTTTTCCAGGGATTTCTCGATAATGCATGGAAACCAAATCTGTCAAGGGAAGAGTGCAAAGCTATTGTTAAGCAAGCTGTTGGACTTGCAACTTTCCGTGATGGGTGAGTATTTGTTCAAGTTCAGCTTCGCGACAAAATTTGTCACCAGAATTGTAGTGCTGTTGTTAGAAGCAATTGGGTACATACATTTTGAAAAATTCTGATTTTATTTACATTCAAAATTTTACAATCAATAGAGTATGACTCTATTAATAGTAAAATTGGCTATTGGCAAGAACTATTTTGCATGCTTCGAAATCCATAACTTTTTCATAACTTTATTTCTTTAGACACGCTTTGTTTAAGCGAATGCAGCAAGAGTGGTAGAGAGATTTACTTTCATCTGTCGTTGAGATTTTTTTTAGGTCTTCCGGTGGTGTAGTGCGTATAGCAGTGATTGACAAGTCGGGTACGAAAATGGAGCTATTCCGTCCTGACAAACCAGGTTTCCCGTTCGTTAAGCCTCCAAGTGCTCATCTTTCCTTCCCTCCTCATCTCGAGCAAGCCGAGGTGTAAAGCTCTTTGACATCGACATGGTATTTGTTCCTCCTCGAATGTGTATCTTTCTATTAATAAATAAGCGTGTTTTCGAAATAAATTATTGTTGGGCTAATTTCGTGTGCAAGGTAGGTTCTGAGATTTGGAGTTTAAGAGTAGTAGGTTTTTCTTTTTTTTCTATCCATTTACCTCCAAAATATATGTTCTCAACATCCTCAATCCTGTGTATTAAAAGTAGGTGTTTTCGTAAGCAATGCTGAATCGTTTTGGCAGACGATTGGGGTAGTTTTTGGAAAACTAGATTTCGAATTATCGAATGCCCCATATACGATTGTTGGCGCACTAGTCTCATTCACTGAGGAAATCTTTGTTGAACGTGAGTGAGACTTGACTAGATTACAGAATATCCTTGAACTGTTGAGTCTGAGCTCCAGGGGTCTTGTTGGAAATGTGAGTGGATAGTCTCCATCCCTCCAAAGCAGAGTGTCAGCTTTTATGGCTTTTTTTGAAGGGCGAATAGTATTCAACAGTTACTCCCGGTAAAGGAATTCATGCAGAACGCTCTGATTGTAAGTTTTTCGGGATCCGGTTTCTGTTCATTTTGCTTTCTAATGATTCTCCACTGCTATGGTCGACGCGAGACCTAACATAAAGTTCCTTTGGAACTACCTTTCCAGTGAGTGATAAACTTTTCGATGACTTCAACTGACAAACTAACTCAATATTCAAAATTATAGCTTCCTAACTAAAGTTACCTTACGTCATTTCCTACGCTTCGAGTGAATGTCATCTAGTTAGCCTGAATTTTTTCTTTTGGTCAAGTGGATATTCTATCACTTTAGGCTATGGGAACTGTGGGCTGTACAAGAGATCTGGGAAAAGATGCTTTTATGGTTCATGTTTAATAGTGTGTGTAGTTGTTTCGTATGTATCCCCCATCCCGAAGAATTTTGGCCCATCTCAGTTACGCCGAAGGTCTAGGCTAACTGGGACCTCCATCCGCAGGAGGTCGTTACTTGGTGCCAGACTCGTCCGGGCGGATAAAATACTGGGTTGTACATCGGCTGGCGAACACTTCTTATTATAAGGGCTACATATTCACTCAGAACCCCCTACGATTCTGAGTGGCATTTGAACCTAGAGAACATTCTGGAAACGTAATTAAATAACGCCAAAATACTATGCTTTTCAACAATACCTTACCGACTGGCCCGACATTTACGACTATTTTTCGTTCCCTCATCGAAGCCGAAATGCTATGAGATGGACCCGGTAGTTAGTGTCAGTGTTGCAGCAATTATTGTGGCCCAATTTTGGTAACAATCGCTCGACCGCATTCACTGACCGGTATCAGCGGCTCGTAATAAAATTGTCAAACACGATGATTGAGGCGGCTATTGAGATTCGCCGCTATTTTCAACTGGAACGAGTGACCACGGACCACGTGAGCGTCAGGGTGAATTACTCGGTCGTTGGGGAGTTATCTGCCAAAAAATATGCAGTCGTACAGATGTTGTCATAGATGTTCTGGAAGTTTCTTTGAAACAACTATATAAGATCCTACCCACCTTAGTGTGCGCACATGATATTCGGTTCCATCTTCCTTAATTACTTGGCCCGATAACGGCTGGACAGCCTCCCCATACTCGAGACGTACTTCCTGAGGAGTTTGGCGCATTTACTGCTGAAGTCCATCGTATCTTGTGTCAAGTACATAACCTCGAAATATTTCTAAGCAGTTCTGCATGGTCCTCCTCCCATCAATCAGAGCTTGAAGCAAAAAGGCGAAAATGAGCCACGATATGATCGCCCGCTGGGATATCGCGAAATCCCTGGCTATGGCATATAAGTCAGTAGTGTCGCTCCACAAAAATTCTATGGAACCATCTTAAGCATTCCTGGAGAGAACCTTTACTTCTGTGGAAGTTGCTGTAGATACTTCAAGAATACCCTGATGCTATCCGGTAAAGGATCAGCCGGAATCGGCATGGAAACTGATAAATATCAGCTTGAGAGCACAGAGTGAGGAATACCAAAGACAATTTTGTTGCTTGACATCTGTGGAATCTGTCGAATATTCCATGTCTTTTGACATTTTTAAATTATAAATATCATAAGAAAGTTTATTAGTATGTGAGTTTAACTAAATACAATTCAATAAGGAGAAAAGAACGATTGAAAAAACTCTTCGAGTGGAAGCATAGAAGGTTATGAACATACAAGTTTCCTGGTATAAAATTTCGTGGCAAGAGCCTGGATCTTTGGATACACTGTAATCGGTTTATTCTCAAATATTGCATCGTAATGCTCAACTAGAGGTTAGGATACACGGTACACGGGCGGGCGTACGGCGTAGGGCGTACGCCCGCCCGTCACGTCTTGTGCCAAACGGGGCAAGACCCACGCCATCACGTCTGCCCAGTTGTCAAAAAACAGGAAGAGGCCTTGTAAAGAATAAAAGGAAATATTAGCCCGAGTTCGTTGGTTATCATGGAAATAGGTGATTTCTGGGTTGTTATCGCTGAAGTGTTGGTAGATAATGAAATGGCGACAAAATAAGTTTTCGAGAAAGCTGAGAATTTTGTTGGCCTCGTAGACCTGAAGATGTTTTCAGTTCACTTGTACAACATAGAGTTTGGGGAGGGGGAGCTAACTGCTTCAGAGATAGCAGGTCTGAGGCGCGCGCCGATGCGACGCGAACTAAAAGGGTACGCGCTCCGTCGCTACGACGTCGCTACTTCGCCTGTCGCTCTCAGTGCAGTGATCAGAAAGACTAGAAGGAAAGCTTTAGCGGAATGAATGAATTCAAATGGGACTAAATGCATAAAGATTTCAAATTATGAAGGTGTACCCTAAGGAGTAATGCTCTATAACAAGTATTGAGACCGAGATTCCATTAATACTTTAAACATACGAATAATAATGATGAAAAAGCGATGTAAGTAGCTGTACTTCTCAAATCCGTAACCTTCTAAAAGGAGATGTTTATAGAAAAGGAGAAGTCACCATAAATTTAATTTCAATCCAATCAGAACCGACAATCCACAAATTGAAGTATTCGCCCGAGTATCGTCCATGTGTACTGACTGCCTCCGACGTTCGTACAAGTGGCCAGAAGGCTCGGTGCAGCCGAAATTGATGTTCGTTGCTGCAATATATGGTTATCGATTTGAAAATGGAGAAGAATGAATCAAATGAGGTTTTCACATGAGTTTTTGAGGAAAACGAGAGAAAACGAAAAGGAAGGTACTGAGTGGTAAGTAGACCACCAAGCGATGCAGTCAAAAAAAANAAAAAAAAGAAATTCGCAAATAAGCTAGAAACGGAGCGTATGGGCCATGAAGTCCACATGTGGGCTGCAGTTGCGGGTTGAACAAGAGTCCTTTCCCCTCTAGAGCATGACTGTCGTTAATATTTTGGCTGTAGACCCCTTTTCAAAGCCGTGGACCCTCTCAGAAGAGTTCATGGAATCTGATTCTGCCCACTTTTGTGGCGATTTTCAGAAAATTTTACTCGACATTTTTTGTGTTCCTGTCAAGGGCTGAGTGGAAATAAGTTCTTTTTTTTCAGTAGGGTACAGTACAACCTGTATTCAACCAGAGAGCATTTCTAAGGTAAAATTGAGGATGATTGTTAATGATACCGGTTCTCTATGGGACCAAGTTGTCAACAGTACTTCAGAAATTAGACATACAGTACTCCAGATGTCCTTGGAAACCAGGCATCTCTCTCATTATTGCGAGCGTGCTATGAGGAGGGGTTGGAGTTCAGAAACTGACTGCCTCCGTAAACGTAAGACACAATCGTATCAAACGGGATGGAAATGGATAACGATTTCCTGAAGAGAAAAACTGAGCTCCATCAGATGGAAGAGCCCTGGATCTCGCTCAATAATTTTAGAACAAGAATTTTATAACTACTGCATTCGGATCAACTTTTGATTACTGTCAATGCACAGGACCAAACCGACTATGTTGTTCATCATCTATCATCGATCATCTCAAAACATTACCATGTATGAAATTTTCTTTTTGGTGAATGCAATCGACATTTTGTTGAAATCGAGGTCCCTATAACAAGATCGTTCGATTCTAAAAGCTAAAAGCTTTCCTTCTAGTGTCGATTGTTTAAGTCTGACGTCCACGTCCTGATAGGATAATCAAAAATAGGTAAAACCGTTGAATGGTATCTGGAGTTTTTTGATCACCAGAAGAATTGGTCAGCTAAGAATTGGAAACGCAGATAAGAAAAGAGGTCCCTTCATCCAACGCAGGAACCTTCATAAATGATCGTCCCAAAGGCTATGACCCTTAACGATCTCACTGGAGCCGAAGGAGATAGGGCCAATCGGCGTGCAAAGAAATGGAAACGCATTGCCAAGCTAGCTCTCAATCGCACAGAGGGGCTGATCTTCTCAGCGTTGCCTTTAGATTTACATTACAGATTTGGGAAACAGTTGACCTCTTGGTTCTATGGATCCAAGGGTGGGTGCGAGCTCAAATGTCCCCACCAATCCGATAATGAGGAAAATGCGTGACGCATTCCCAGAACTTGGTTGTAAGACACCGGGACTTTGGGAAGCTCTACTTACTATTCTCAAGTTGGAAACTTCTACAGATCTAAGGAATGCACGGTAAAATAAAAGAAAAAATGTGCAGGACATTGCTGAGAACCATTTTGACCTGGATGATGTTACTCATCCATCTCTAAGATTATTACCGTTTGCATCAAAAGTATAATACCAGTCAAAAGTTACCATAAAAAGTCTAAAACTACTGCTGCGTAGCTGATCGTATAAGCCTTCACACGGCACAGACTTTTCTCGGCATCTGCTCCCCTTTCTTGTTTTTAAACCACGAAGCTCTCAAATTCGTTTCGAAGCTTCGAAGCCGGTAATACGGTTGAGAGAATTAGTCAAGTGCTAAGACAGGTAACCATCAAGCACATAGCTCTAATTGTTCAGATGACCTCATCAATTTCCCTCGTAAAGAAATCGAAATGGTGCCAGGTAGTGTCATATCCCATTCACTTATCCACGTGGTAAACGATGCGGTGTCATCTGGAGTCAAGGAGACGCGTCCCTTTCTTTCTTACGCGTTCATTAGCAGCACCCTAGGAGGAGACCAGTGGGTGATTTTCTCAGGAAACTGAGCAAAACAAAAATTTTGGGGTCGTTCAACCTTCTCCCAGTTGAAAGATTGTGTATTCATTAGCTTGAAACAAAATAGAGGAGGTCCTGGTTCAGTCCCATTTCACTGCGGCTACGTTTCATTGAATGGCATACGCTGAGTAAGAGGGAGCGAAATTTCTGCGACGACTTCATTCAGGGGGTTTGCGATCTCATAGGCGCTCAATCCGAGACTGGAATACAATAGGACAATAGCTGGACAGCTGGTTTTAGGGAATTATTAGCAGGATGAGAAAGCGAAGATGATCCATGGCTGGTTAGCCCGTATACGAAGATGTGGTGTTGGTGTTTTCACTTCCAACTTGGGACCACATACTTTTCCGATTAAGAAAGAAAGCCTGTCACTTCCGTTAGTTGGCAGTACTGAAACGGCCCTCAATTCCTGGCCTGAAAATCATGGCAATCGCAGCATCTTTATCGTCTATTGCATATATTCTTGTAAATCTTTTCCTAGAGTGAACTCTGAGAACTCAGAACGGTCTGGAAAATCAGTTTTTTCTCAAGGATGGCCGAAGACATGTTGAAGAAGGAAGTGTGTTGCGGTTGAAGTCGATCACTTTGTCACAGTAGGTTGACTGTGTGGGTGAGGCCTAGCGATGCGGCGTCCAGAGCGATCTAGGATTCGAATCCTGACCTGAGGTTTGAACGATGTAAACGTTCCATGGCTCTGGAGAGATTACTTGTCAGAGATTGACTAACTCTTGGCTTGTGTATTGGCTAGCCTTTGCGTTCAAATCGGTTATTATTCTGATGGAATTCCGATGCGTGGCCCGATCCCAAAATGAGGTTGATCAACACCAGTAGATTACTTTTGGATCGGAAACACCTTCTTTCCAACGAATGAAGAATGGCACTATCTCCTCAGTCTTTCTTAAATTTACATCTTCCAATTCAGGTCATTTTATAATGGGCAGGTACTGAAGGTTTGGAAGATCAGGATGAGATGGTTTTCTAGAGCTCCCCTCCCCCCCCNCCCCCCCCCCCCCCCCCCCCCCTTCAACAACGAGAAATTTCGTGAACCATGAGAAATCGAACGGTTGTTTACCTGATCATACCCTTCGACAGTAGCAGGCTGTCCACCAGTCGTGCATGTGATTGCTACCGTAGCGCCTTGTGCATGTGTGTTACCGAAACTCACATCGCTGTAGTCGAATCTCAAAATAAAAACGGCTTAATCGCCTGGAAATGGAAAACTGGCTTTTCGAAGTATTATATTCAATGACCTCCCAGCCTTTCGCGAGAAACGCAATTGAGAAGGGCTTATGGGGGACCTCTGTGCTGTTGCTATGATGAACTTATGCGTAATTGAAAGTTATGCCCTAATCAGTTCAGGTTTGGGTAAGTGAAAGGGAAAACATGTCACAAAATCCCTGAACGGATATCGAGAATTGATTCAAAAAATTGTATCTTGTATACTAGATACGCGGAGGTGGTATAGAGGCGCACTATCACGCACTCACGGTCAAAGGATCGAATCCCGGATCGCTGTCACCCTAAATCAGCAGGTCTTTTTTTCCCTTTTGAATTGGATAATTGGTACCAGACTCGTTTGGGAGGATTAAAGCACTGACTTGTACGCCACCACGAATCATAATGAAAGTCGAATGGGTGGGCGCATGCCTTAGATGGGATTGATTGACGCCCAAAGACTTCATCACTTTATCCATTTAGAATCTATATAAAAACATCATTAAGTAGGTGGTGTCCTTTGTCTATCGCCATACAAAACTTTTTGATTATTCACAGCATACTATCCATGATTATGTTGCATTCAATAGAAACGAACGTCTCCGAGCTTTACATTCTGTCTCAAATAACAAATAGAGGGTGCAGCTCAAGGATTGAAAAAGTTCATCTGAAGGAGCTTCTCACAAATGGTCAATAATAGATTACGTAACAGCTTGCAAGAATTACAAGAACACTTCATGGTACTGTTACTCACAATTACTTTAAAAAGAGCAGTCAAAGCGACACCACATTCAAAATATGGAGACATTTTTGTTTGTTTTAATCTATAATATTTTTATTATCACAGAAAAACTAACATGTACGATGTGAATATGAAGAATATGATGTATAGTATGAAAGTAATGAATTAACCTACATTAAGGGACACATAGAGAAACAAGAGAAACAAAGGTTTTTTGGTAGAAGACCGCTTCTGAGACGGTCTCTCCAGAGCACATATACACTCTGTTCTAATGCAAAATTATAATACGCAGAAGGGACTGGCTTTAGATATATCCAAGGAAGTATGGGAAGGCAGGCAACTTCACAAAATTCCAACCAGAATATAGTCTTTCCAAGTTTGTCATAACGATAGCAATTATCCTTCGTGGTCATAAAAGCTGAACTTTCCCCGAACTGGTTATTTAGTAAGTCTTTACACTTTGCGTTTGTAACCATAGTTTTGGCTTGATTTTTCATCTCATTTTCTTCTGAAAATTTTTTTGAGAAGGCGAGGGTGAGAGAGGGGTCTTGGTAGGTGAGGAACAAAAGACCTGGAAAGCCCATCTACGTCTAAATTGAACATCGAGGTGAGACTTATCACTTGCATATAACAGCAATGGCTGATACAATGATAACTCTCAAGGGCTTATAGAAAAAACACCCAATTAGGAGTTAAATGAGTAACGGCAGCTCGAACGGATGTCGGTATATTGGAGCACGTTGATACACCTTCTTTTGCAGCTTTCAGTCCATGCGTCGTCATACGCTCTGGCTCGAGCCTAACTAATCTCCTAATGTTGTAGGCATTGAAGGCCACCCCTAGGAAAGGGAGCTATGATTAGTCTCACTTCATCAACTTCCCACACTTCTAAAGGAATCAATCTTGAAACCATTAGCAATATTGAAGGAGATCTTGCAATTAGTACCTTCGGTGCTAGATAGAAACGCTTAAAAAGGTACTTTGAAACGGGAATGTCGTGGAAATGAAAATTTGTTTAAATTTTGTCTTAGCCGTACAAATTAGGCACAAACTTGTGCGTAGTTAATTTTACTTATTAAAATGCTAAAATAACCATCAAGCCAAGCGGTTCATCATTTTTGCTACCATTGAATGTATTCCCTAAAATTGCTTTCCCATTGTTTTAAACATTTACCTAGGTTCCGCTATCACATTTATCAAATGGGTGCAAAACGGATGCTCAATTTTTCTATATTTTGTACTAGTGTAGGAAAAGTAATTTAGGAGAGATTTCTGTATAATGTGACCATTTCTAATGTTATGGCTGAATATCTGGATACTTCAGGAACAGTCGATTGCGAACTTTGATCAGCTACGAGTTCAATCAGTAGAGCCGGTTATAGCAGCATTAACAATTTATCGTTACCTGGACCAATTTTGAAAAATTACCTGTATTGATCACTCTGATCGACCGCAGAAACCGGATAGAGAATGAGATCGGAACATCGTGCACCGACATTACCTAGAATAGAAGTCAGATTGAGTAATTGATGCGATTAAATAATTACTCTCGGAAACTATGGAGGTCACCACTTTGAACCTCAATAGAGACCTCCGAGACCCAAATTCATGGGAGGAACTTGTCTACTCCTTACCGTGCTTCTATAATATCTGACAAGTCTCCTATGCATGGAAATCGAGTTTACTATCCAAAATAAGTCAATTGAGTAAAATATCAAAGATATTACCTGGGTCATTGCTTTGAACAAAGCCGGGTGGAGCACAACCGGCAGCAAGAGAGAATAAGACGAAAGGCAACCACGAATCCATGCCCGTGGGTCAGACAAGGTGAATGATAGTGGGAGTGCGTTCGAACAGCTCTGAAATGCCTAGTTCTTCACAGTGCGCAGAAAAAATGATGGTTCAGGAAAGGAGACTATAAAACCGCACAATGTACTCGAGTAAGTAACTAGTTGCTGAAGGGTTGGATTCGCATGAAGAACACATCATAATTCGGCTGCCATTAATGTCTAAGGCATGAAATGGTATACTTAACGGGATTATCCAGGATTATGATAGAGAAAATAAGGCAGTCGGCCAGCGAGGAACATTCAGGGGACCGATGAGCGCAAATCGGTGCACCTCAACCGGAAATCGCCGCCCATATTCAAGGTACGGTGTGTATAGGAGGACCGGATAATTGCCATTCCATTTTCTGGCTCTCTCGCAAGGCTCCGGTCTCTTCGTAATGGGATTGTTTCATTAGAGTCAAGTATTAGCCGAATAATATGGTGTTCATCGATGAAAACCGTGAGTTGATGGATTTAGTTCAGCTGATAAAGAGACGTTGGAAAGCGTTAAGAAGCGACTGGTGACTATCATTGACAAAATCGCAGTGGCATGTGAAATGGATGGAAATTCGGGACGTTGTGGAATGTATGTGTTTGAGACTAATAATTAGACCCATTGATGTGGGTAACAGCCTTTTTATCTTCCCTGATGAGTATGGTACCAATTACCCGAGTACACAAGGGCAAAAGGATCAATTGGTATGGATCGATTCGATCAGGGATTCACTTTATATATTCCCAGACTCGTTCGAAAGTACCTATAGGCATTTAGACATCGCTCCGTTTTTGATAGGAAGTCAATTTGGGGATATCGGTCAAGCCTAAAACCTTACTCTTCACGATATCCTTGATTCCTTCGTCCTCGACTGAGTTGTCAGGAAACACCGTGCCGTTGCCTCTCTTTTTGTTCTGCCCCAGGAGTCAAACTTCGGTGGTCTCTCTCCATGAGGGAAAACAGCCTTTCTGTAAAAACAAGAAAAGTAACAGTAGGTATTATTCCAGTAAGGTTCCTTCATACGACATTCTTCCTTCCTTTTTCTCCATTCCTTTCATAGGTGCACCTCTTCCTATTTTCTCCATCCCTTTCATAGGTGCACCTTTTCCCCGGGAGAAGCGTATTTTCCCTCTGTCTGAGCTTTTATCCACTCTTAATTGGATTAATAATCTACCTTCACAATGGAACCCCAATGATACAAGCCCTCTCAAATTTATTTCACTTAATCTTTAAAGGACTACCATCGACATTTTTGGCTTGACAGAGGCACCACATACACAGCTCGAACCTGAGCTGTCAAAAAGTAACGTAGCGAGAAAGTTGAACTAAACCAACAGTCGAAAGCCAAAGCCAAGAAAACAACCACAAAATTACCCCTGTCCCATTTGAAGCTGTTGGTCAACCCATCCACGACCATTGTCTTCACTGTTTACTCATGAATTATGTACTAAGCCCTAAGGACTAATGGTGTCGCTCCGTTACAGTTTGATCACAGCTATTTTGTAACACTCGTAAAAACTTTATTTGAAGAAGCCACGAACCCAATTGTTTGCATTTTGCTGCATTTTCTTTTCAACCCGGATAATCTACGATATTGCCGCGTTTTCTCCACAGTGTTGAACTGTTCCAGAGCGTATAGTTACAACAGTGACTAACCCAAAAGGCGAATGAGTGCATGACAATCAGCGAATCATTTCCTAAAATTTGCTTCAAAATTATCAGAACCTGACAGGGCACCGTTCCTTTTATCCCTGAAATCGAACTGAGTGTCAATTGAGTGACCTCCTTTAGGGTTGCACGGCACAGTTATTTGGGACGGTGCTCACTCAATCGGGTGATTGCGATGGGTCAGATTTGTTATTATATCCCATCAACCTAGGCAATTCGTAGCAGTGCAGCGTTTTCGCTCAAATTTGTAAGCCACGAACAAAATGACGCAACAAAATTGTCGTAATTACTGTAAGTATAATGTGTTATGGGCGGAGGTGGTGCAATGGAAGTAGTGCACTATCTCACACGCACGGTAAGGGGTTCGAATCCTGGATCGATATCCGCCTAGGCCAACCAATCCTCAACCGGGGTCGGTTAATTGGTTCCAGACTCGTCTGGGAGAATAAAGCCCTAACTCGGATCGGTTGAAGGCTGTTTCTTATGATTATCTCATGGTGCTAACTGTTGCAGTTGTCATAGCATAAGGGTTGTCACTTTTATCCTCATTTATTGTTATTGATTTGTTTTCTCTATAAAGGTTCGATAAATCAAGTTCGAGTTTGAAGGCACAGTTCACGATAAAGTTGTTTCCTGAGATTCGCATATAATATGAACTCGAGGCTCCCCCTTATACCATACCTGCCCTTATAAGGGCGAAAACGTCCTCAATAGGGCACAATAAATGACCAGAGATTG
>UZAF01017262.1:17707-50677 GCA_900617895.1 Haemonchus placei | reverse complement strand
TTTTCCAAATAAGCCTAGGTAGGGTAGGAGCACCTGGGTGGCTGGAATGATTACCTCCTGCAGAAATAAAAGAAAAAAAAATAAAGAAACTTTGCCCACCGCGGTGTTCCTTCCCCACGGAAGCCCTCATTTGAAAACTGGCATGTCCGTGATATAACACGACATAACGCGTTTCATTGACGTCATTTCTTAATATACTGACCTTCGGATGGGTGGCCCGCTCCAACTACATTTTCACCGTATCCTACATTGAGTTACAAATCTTGCTGGGTAGCGGTCGTAAACTAATAGCATGAATTGAACAAAGTTCTCATCTGCTTATCTTACCAGTGCCTTCCTACTTCCTTGATACAGACAAATACACACACAAACGCACACAAATACAAACACACACTTAAACGCAGACTCATAAACACACAGAGACAAAAACACAAACACACATAAATACACACAACAATCTAGGGAATAAAGTCTGATACTCGCTTGTCGAGATTTTCGTTCGTGTTGAGAATGAGAAGTGGAATGGGAGTCCCTCCTCCGTTGAGCACACTGTCGTACAGGCTCAGCACTGGGAATAATGCTTGGCAGAGTTTTTTTCGTGTCATGAGTAAATGAGGGATTTCAAAATTTGGAAATTTTGGTAGATCGTTGCGTTCGAATTAAATGATTTTCAGGATAAAAAGACATCGTAACCAGGTACAATAAAGTTGAATCGAGGACGAAACCGAGAAACAGCTATTTATGATATAAGTAATAAACGTTCGAATACATAACTCCACAGCTCTTATATCGCGTATACGCAGATCTATGCAGTTTTTGACATTTCCATAAAAAGGAGTGATTCGTGATGTGGAAAAATTTTGTAAAGCTTTTCACTGTAACTCGTCCAGTAGACGCAGAAGAGTGATATTTCTAGAAAGTGCATGCGAGCTGAGAAGTATCTTTGAAGAGCGTAAGTCCGGTGAGCACCTGGTAAGGACTGCGCAATTCTGTGGAACTTCATACGATTTCCAAGAAGAGTAGTATTAAGCGGACAGGGACCACAGAGAAAGAGAAAGTATTTTTTTAAGCCCACCCTCCCGACTCTGTGGTGCTTCGTGCTTGGACATAAACCCGCAAACTAGAAGTTCATGAGAGCAGGGAGCATACGACCAGCGCCATCCAACGTGGTGTGGAAATGATTATGCTCGGAATTGCACGTTAAACACAAGTGCAGAGGATATTTTAGAGTTTCGAGTTACGTCAACGAAAAAGATCAGGGATGTCGTTGCCTGACCTAAGGAATGGAAGAGCGGGCTGGCGGATACATCCTTCGATGTTGTGATAACCATTAGATCACATGCTGAATGGATCCATCGGGACATTAAACGAATATTACTACGGCAGCCAGTACGATATTCACTCATATTCACTAAAGCACTGAAGTAGAAAAGCTAAGCCTTTTGGTCATCAAGAGTGAACGTTCCACGGGACTACTAGGCTGGCAACAGGGACGAGTAGAAACGTTGCCGGTCCCACTAGATATCAATAAACGGTACAACAGTTGGTAAAAGTGACCACCATCTTCCAAGAAAATCGCCTGTAGCGAGGCCACTCATTAGGCTTATGTGGTTATAGAAGTTTCTATTCCTACAAAAAGGAAAAGTGAAGTAGAAATGTGATATATGGAGTGGAAATTACAAGAGGACCCGCTGAAGAGTGATACTCAATCAGCCCAACAATAGTAAAAGATATATTCCAGCACTGGTGAGTAAACCAGCATCACTTGAAACTCCATAATTCCAAGACATATATTGTAGAACATTACGTAATGCTATATTCAAATTTAATTAGCGACTATGCATCATCCGAGCGAATCACATCTATCCATAGTGAGGATCACAGAAAGAAACAGACTCAGAAAGGCAAAATAACAACGTTACAGGAGGTCTGAAATGTTATTACGCATTCACGACTTAACAAAGGAAATATCACAAGTCACTTTAGGCAATGAAAGAACGTAGGGTTGAAAAAGGTCAGATCAGATCCGCTTTGATTTGTAATTCTTGATCGATGCCTAGGTAACAGTCGGACATAATGAAGAGGCTCATATAGCACCTCCCACTGAAAAAAAAAATTCACGAGCGCGTAGTAATACAAAAAAGTAATGGAAGTACCTTTTGTCTGGAGTGACGAAGTCCATCCGAACACTACGGCCATTCTGAATTGCGGTCAAGTGATGCAACGATATCATCCGGTCATTATCCTTTTCCCCCAAAACGATAATCCAACCAGCTGTTTTCTCTTTGGACCATTGCGTCAGGTATGCATCAGTGTCGAACTAAAAAGATCGCAAAAATGATGTCAAGCCAACAGCAAAGGAAAAACGCAGCAACATTCAAATGTTAGTGGAATCGTTCAAAGTTATAGAGAAAAGTTGAAGAACATTCCGGTGAAGGAGGCGAAATGGTGTCTTCCTGAAGGTAAGCCAAAGTGTTTAATAGGTGTTAAGCGATTTCCGCAGAGCCGAAAGTTCAGAAAATTCAACGCGATCCGGATGCAAGGATCAGCGCCACAGCCAATGGTTACCTCGCATAGATAACGTCAGCTAAGGTAGTGTCCTGTTTTGAAATTCGTATTGCTCCTATGACTTAACATTTTTTGAAATTATGGCTTAACTAGCACGGAGTCATGGGAGAAAAATAAGGAGTCATATGAAGTACGTGTAAGTGTAGTCAACAATCGGCAACTGTTAAGTGCCTAGCTCTCAAGAGAAACGACAAAATTTGGTATGATTTTACTCACACGACCAGGTCCAAGCATATTTACTTGGAAATGCAGCTTATAACGCGTATTGCGCTCCAACTGCAGCCATTCGTCATCGATGCAAACTTCCTCCGCATTTCTTGATAAACGAAGATAACTCACAGACAGAATGGGCCATCTGCATAGGGCTCGAACTACCTGCAAGGATTCGATAAAAAGTTCAAAAGGACTTATAATTAGAATGTGGTCAATGTGTCAAGTGCTCCTCCATTCTGGAAATATGCGCAGATACTTTTACCCCAATATATTCCTTATACACTTTTTTTTTACACCAACGAAGCGAATATGAGGGCGGACTTTAATATTGATATTACCTACCTATTACCTATTGATAGTACCTTTTAGCAGTGAAGTTGTTCAACGTTCAAAACAAAGATAAAGATAGGAATTAAACTTGAAAATTTCAATAAACACACCTCTTTTATCTCCGTCTCTTGTAACGTTGTTTTCTCAAAGAGTACATTCGCTGCCCGTTTCTCGACTTCATCTGTTCCCTGCGCGTTTTCAATGTCAAATTGATGTTGCAACATTGGAATCGTGGATCGCTCCCTTCAAACAAACGGTGCAAAATAGCGTTACATGGAATTCGAAAGGCAATGTCCATCACTAATGAAGAAGCTGTGGGAGTACCGGCAACACTTTCTATCACAGTGACTGGGTTGGTGTAAATGATAAAGTGAAAAGCCTGCCTCCGAGTAGCTGGAAGGTGAGTAAGGGAAAGCCCGATGTCAACTCCAGTAAACAAAGCTTCATTGTGAATTCCACCATAAAATACCTAAATATCGGAACCCATGTCCTAACCTAGCAAGCTATTCGAGTGTACCTAGATAAGGGCAGTACCACGAACTGGCCTCTATCCCCTCAAGTTGAAGTAGCTCCTAGTACGGTAGTGTTGGGTAAATCTGCTCGGTGGAAGATGCCGAAATCTCACTGTCCCAAGAGACTGCTGAAGCACAGAGAACCAAAAAGCACGAGCGCTTGAACCGAAAGCGTACACATCACTTTCGGACGTCAGAGATTGGAATATGCAGCCCAACTCCGACCCTAATCACTACCATCACATGATCACAAACATCAAACGCGTTATCGTCGGCGACTTCAACGCCATGGCCCAAGAGGATAGCTGAAGGGTTCGCATCGGAACTAACGAAACAGAACGAGGTAAGCACGGTATCTCAGCAAGACAACATCAGATTGTGAATATATGAAAAGGAAAAGATCCGCACTCTTCAAGTTCAGAAGAAACAAAACCAGAAGATAATTGGAAGATTCCGCAATAGACAACATCGGCGGTAGGAACACTAGAATTCCTTCGAAAATCCTTAAGACACCAGCGTGAGATCGCCCAAGCACCAGGCAATTACCAACGTATGTACAAACATGCGGAGCTTCTAGAAAGGATGAAAAAAAAGACCTAAAAGAAGTGGCAGCAATTACGTTGAAAGTGGCAGAGAGGTACAGAGCATTTGCAAAAACTGCTGAATCTGCGCCCGTTTAGACCGAGTTTATATTTATTAGTTCAGCAAGGAGGACAATATAGAGGGTGATTTACGAATTCTACTGTGACCTTACGATCAGCCATGGCTACCTGCCTACCACCATCTGATGTATAATAGATTGAATAATCCGGCGCTTCAATTCTCTATTTCGAGACTGCACAACTCTTCACACTCCATTTCAAAGGTTCGCACATAACGATCCCCCAATATCATACCACGAATCCTGAAAAATCTTAATAGCTACCTCCAAAGCTCTGACTCGGCCACGGCTACCAGTTGGAATGCTATGTAGCCATTTCGCAAAAAAAAAACAAAAAAAACGAAATACTGTATAAGAAGAGCGTGGACGATATTACAGTGCGTTTCTTAAGTAGAAGATCGCACTCGAATTTGGTTTTTACAAGAACAAGAACAAGAAGAGACAGCCGAGCACATATCTTTCTGGTACCACCATAAGATTCATCACCTTCTATAACTCCCATACACCTGCTTTAATTTGCTCAATTTTTACTTAACATTTGTATAGACTATTTTTGATTTGTTTGCCGTTTCATAAGAATAGGATCACCCCCGACAGCACGAAAGCTTTGCAATGAATTCGCACTTGGAGGGATCTGAACAGTGGAGAATGTGTTGCAAATATGTTTAAATGCAATATGCACTATCCTAGGCGGAGGTCATGTTTCTTTAGGAGAAAAAGCACAAAATCGAAATCTTCGTGATACATGGTTCAGTGCGAGGGCAATCAGGAGGAGAATTGTGGGATCCTTCAGCTCCATCCAAAGATATTCTAGAGAGCCCCCACGAGGTCAGGATCATGCGCAAGCTAACCGCGAACGACGAGGGAAGAATGCTAAGAACTATTTCGGACAAAACCTTGTCGTTGAACAAAGTTCGATCGAGTTGGGTCTCTCGGTGTCCAAAACTACTGAATTGAGAGCAGTGAAAAACTGCAGCAGTACTGTTAGGGCAGCAATGAAGAGGGCCCCGAGGCTTACCGTCCACCCACAGGAAGGCACCACTTGAATTTGCGAAGTTGAGCTTGGGATGAAAGTCAGCCTGTATTACCAAATGAGAACAGCGTCTGCGAGGGTACGGATACTGCTGAGAGACCACTGAAACATCCAGTAAGGAATTAAAGGCACTGTTAACGACTAAATGGTTTCGAAGATATGCACATGGTTAGAATTCTGAGCCCCCTCTGATAACATTTGTGCAGGAATTAGGTCGGAAAACGGCTGGATAGGGCACAATAAGGCCAGGAACAGTGGGGGACGCGATGCCTCCGCCCCTCGCTAGGCTGACTACGTGTTCAAATTGTCATTCACCACGTTCGCACTGGAGCGAAGCTGGTGAAAAATCGATACGCAGATTGGCAAATAGCCAGGAATGATCAGCTGGTCGACCGCCTCGTACANTAGTATTCAACTTTTATTTCTATTTTATGTTTGTATTTCTATTGTTTTTTTTTTGTTATGAATTTTTTACGGTAGCATTCTTTAACTATTCTCGTAAATTCATTGAAGATTTTAACATATTTTGTGTAGATTATTGCATGCAAATGTTTTTTTATTTAAGAAACTCCGTTAAATTCGATGTGTTGTCTGTATTGCAGACACTGCGTCGCCTTCGTGCATTCTCGCTCGAACACTCCCTAACCGCCGTTTTCCAATGTGAAAGATGTCCAACCCCACTTTCTAGCACTTTTTTTGTTCCTTTGTAATACTTTTTGTTGCTCGTTTTTTTGCGCTTTTTCGTTGTTATCGCTTTATTCTGAAGTAGTTCTACCTATTACCGTCAAAAAAAGGGTACCCTTACTTTTTTGTTAACAGTGCCTTTAAGGAGGCGAGGAGTTCGAGGCTCAAGGCAACAGACCACGAGAAACAAATCGCTGTCTTCTGCACATCAACCCAATTCTCTATTGTTTTGGAAAAAAACTGCTCCACGCACTACTTGGCACCTGAATGCGCTGTTGCGGTAAGTATCATAAGAGTGTAGAGCATAACTGTACGTATAGGTAGAATAACCGCCCTGTAAGCTACGCGAAGGCGACAAGGTAGATCTGTGCAAAATACAACGCATTCGACCGACAGATCTCCGTTCAAGAATATAAACTCGAGGATTCAATAAGTGATCAGATAGACATGATAAAGTATTACCCAATTCGTTCCGCATCGTAGATATTCAGATGCGGCAAACACAACAGAGGATGATCATCGTACCACCGTCCCGAGTGACACATCTGTTGCAAAGTTATGATTCGTAAAGCAGTTGACAACCAACCATTCAACTGACATATATCACTCATAGCCTGAAGCAATACAGACGATTAGTACAATTCTAAGAGGAACCTCGAGCTCAATTTGACATCAAGTAGGTTACGCAGGTTAATGAGCGCATCACAACAGAAAAGGTTCCAAAGCTCTCCAAAACCTATGGATTTTTTGAGTTTGGCCTCTCAAACATTTCACTCATAAGCTGTGGTAGCACCTATTTATAACAAGAAATTCAGACTACTGTGATGACACTTCGTTTAAGTGACCCATTTTCACCAGTGCTTATTAATTTTCGATGTCTGGGCTTTTGGCTGTTCCTTGCACCGTGCATTCTGCCCTCTCCCTCAACCAGTGTTCACAGGGGCTCTTTTTATCTTGCCCCAATATACACCCATACCAATCTTGACNCGACCTTTCCAGTTGCTTATCTGGAAAAATCGAGTACTTGATGCTCAGACAGATGCGAGCACTTCAAACATAATAAAGATAACCAGGTTGCAAGCGAAAAATTATTAACGCTGGAAGGAAAAAAGACCTGAAGTATGCGAACGCATTGGTCGAGGACACTTCTCTGATCTGTACGGTAATCCGTTGGAACATCTGTACGGGAAAAGTGAGCCTGTAAGAGCAAAGAAAATATGAACAGAAAGGAAACGTTGGATGCGAATAAGTAACACTGCATCTGAACACCGGCCACGGGCCCTTTGGATGCTTCAAAGTTTGCCCACTTATCTTTTTTTTACTGGCCAACCGAGTTCTTCGTCTTCATATTGATCAAGAACTCGCGCGTTATGTAATTGTGTGCAAAACTATCCACCAACCACCACTGCAATCTTCACTCTATCAACTCTATCTCCTTCATCATCCCAGCAAACATACTTTTTTTGTGGAATAATGAAGCCATAGCATTACTGCACTTATTATTAGGTGTGCGCATTAATTTCCGCAGCAGAATTCCAGAGGCCTTTGCGAGAACCAAATTAGGGGTTTACCGGTGAACCTATCATATTCTGTAAGGTAGGGTATTGCCTACCTAGTTAAGGGCGGACAAAATCGTGTTGCTCTCAGAGTGATTGGTCATGGAATGTGATGAGCTGTTTTTCCGGCCGTTTTTCCGGGGGGCCCTTCTCCTGCTATTTGATTTCAAGAAAACTGGCATTGAAACCCACCGGATGCTTCTATGGAGGACAAGCTTCATCTGAACTAACCTGCTGAGATGGTTTCTCTTCACTCGTGAGCTTGCAACGAAAGCGGAATGGCCAATGCCAAAAGTAATGCTGTGCAATTGATGGCGGGATCAAAAGGGTGTTGTGTACTATGAGCTGCTGAGCCCGAACGAAATTGTTACTACTGACCGCTACGAACACCACCTTGACAGTTTGTAGGATGCTCTCACCAAAAAGCTCGCCTTAATCGCAAGAAAATATAATGAGGTGCCGTTCCACCACGAACATGCCAGACCCCATGTTGCGAAGAATGTCCTTGAAAAAAATGCAGTTGTTGGATGGGATCAGCTTGTTCAGCCCGCATTCTCTCCAGATCATGCTCTATCTGACTACCACCTATTCCGGTCAATGCAAGCCAGTTTGGCAGATATATGCTTCCGGAATGCCGAAGAAGTGCGAAAATGGGTGGATAGCTGGATTGCCTCAAAAGATGAAGACTTTTTTGAACCCGGAGTCAACAAGATACCAGAAAAATGGCAAAAGTTGTAGCTAGCGATGGGCAATACATTGGTTACTGTTTAATTTTGTAATAAATATATTTTTGCACGCAAAAAACGGCGGAAATTAATGCGCACACCAAACACACATTATCCGCTCGAACCTGCCCTTATGCAGTTCAACAATTCCGTAACCTTTTGCACAGATACACTCTAGGTCAGTTTAAACTTCATTTGAAGTTCCATCGAGTTGCTAAGCAGATACGATTTGAATTAAAGAGTTCAGCGTTGCAGTAGGCAAGAAACGAGGTGAGTGCCGAGAACCGCCGGCGCCGAGAACCGCCGGCGCGGTCATCACGTTTCTCAAGTTTCTTTCCGCCTCTAAAAATGAGTGCAGACCGTTTGGGTAACAGATGACTCAATTTTATTCCTTCCCCGGCAAACATTTGTATTAAAAACCTTTTGTGCTCATGTCATCTTTTTAAATGACTCCAACATTGTGGATAAAATCTGAACACCCCGTACGTTTGCCACCAGTGATGTGACAAGATCATAGATAGGGTGCTAGTAAGTGATACCATTAATAAGGCATTGGCAATGGGTGTTCAAAGCGTGAAGACAACAATGCGTGAGCTATTCATTCGTTTAGCCCAGACGATGAGTGAAGAAAAGCAATAATGAATGGTTTGCGCTGATAGATTGGTAAAGAAGCAAGCGTCACAAAGANCTCTTTCCGTTACTGCAGCGCTGGCGCTGGTGAATGATAACAGTGATAATAGTTAGCCTGACGTGTGAAAGAACTTATTACTTCGATGCACAAACCGCTAGTGGTTCAGGGGTAGTCAGGTGCTATCCCTGACCCTCTAGCGGTTATCCGATATCGCTAGTAGCAAAGCCTGACCGAGAGCGCACCATTTCAGTTGAGTTTGTAGACATAATGAGTATGAAAATGAATACAAAAACGCCAAATGCCCTCCAGTCGGGTATTGCAGTTATCATTTTGCAAAAATATCAGCCGGCTGCAATTGGGCCAATTCTGAGTGGAGCGTAAGACGTTAACGATTAACGCGTGATTTTTGCTCGAAATGCAACGATTGCAATGTTCAAGCGCAAGGTTAGTACGATGATGCACTGGCTGCGAGGATCCGACCAGTTATCGAAAATAGTTTTCCGAATAACACCGATATTTTAAGAATTAGTAGCTGATGAGTGCTGATAAATCCTACGCCGACTGTCCAGAATAAGGATAAAAGGATAAAGTTTTTTGGCGTTAATCAATCCCGTCAGGGGATGCGCCCCCGCACTCGACTTCCATTCAGAATCGTAGTGGCGTAATGAGTGCGTATGTGGCCTATACAATGACTTGCGGTGGCCAGCCGATGTACAAGTCAGTGCTTTTATCCTCCCAGACGAGTATGGTACCAATTCACCGACCCCGGAGGGATGGAAGGCTTGGTTGGCCTAGGCGGGCATCGATCCGGGATTCGAACCCCTGACCGTGCGTGTGATATAGTGCGCCACTTGCCACTACACCACCTCCGCCCTACTGTCCAGAATGATGTCTGTAATTAAGCTGTCGCAAGACCCACTTGGAACAGAAGATGCGCTTTCGTGAAGGACGAATCCATGACACTTGTGGCGAATCTTATTCTCAGTTTGCGTTGCAATTGGCTAAAGAGGAAAAAATTATTGATGTGGTAGGAAGGTTTCTAATACATCGAAAACTTACGTGTTCACGACGTCTTCATTGTGCCGAACGGGTACTTCGCCATATTCGGGGACGTGCTGAATGGACCAAATTGGTAACCAAAAGCTTTATGCTAAATATCTGAGCAGAGAAAGACCAAAAACAACAGCAAAATATATTACGGATAGCGTTTTGAGTAAATCTTCTACAGTGTCGTCGGGGCCGAGCTCGTCTAAGAGAAACTTCATAGTTTCATGTCGAAGGTAATAAATGCTAGCCATACGACCATACGGCGAAGATCGCAGAGTTGCTGTCTCCTGAAAGGCAGAAATAGTGGAATTTAGGAGAAGCCCCGAGTAAAATGAAAAGCACTTCTTCTATGATGATGCATTTCGATTCCAGTAGGTCAGCAACGCACTGGTCGACTACTCCAACCAAGAACGCAATCAGGGACTTTTCGGATAGATCCTCGAGACCATAGTAGCTGCAAGAAAAAATTGAAATCCCTATTAAATAAGTAGTGATACGATCAGATCGTAAAATTATAGCCGATCCTATTAATGACAAGTGCGAGAGTACGGGATCCACTACAATACCCATCCTAATTGTTTCTGCTTGAACAATGCAACAATCTTTGTACATTAAACGCGAACGAATTCCATATCCATAGATTTACTCTAAGAGCTTTGCGTGAATCCTTCCAGTGAGAGACGTACCTTGCTTTCTTTTAAACATCATGAATCTCACTTGAGACACCACGAAAATGTATGCTCTTTGTAAAATCATGCCTTTAACGGTTTTTGAACGATGGAATTGCAATTCCTTTCGGTCAAAGACTTTTGCAAGATAAAGAAGCCTCTTTCTTGTTAGGACAGGTATTTCATATGCTACTATATATATAATTCGCCGAGTGTCTCTGTTGCTTTCATGTATGTATGTGTAAATTTATAAGTGTGCGCGAGCGTGTCGGTGTGTATTTGACCGTAGATTAATCTCATTAGCACTTCCGTGGATCTGGAGCGTTCAGATATGGTAGGAGTACAGGCAGCAGTAGGTACCACTTATGAAAGGTGGCTGGACAAGACTAGGCCGCAGGGAGTGAGTCGTGCACGAAAATGGTCACTTTGAACCCGGAGCATTTGAATTGAAGCAGCAAATTGAAGCATCGGCACATGAATAACAAATGCACTGCACTGTACGTCACGTGTCAAATTTCGTGCTCGAAAAATTAGCACTTGTTATAAAAAAGGAGTATGTACCACTCACTAGGACTAGGGATTGACTCATATGTGCTCTTTCTGGTTCGATGAATCGCTATCATTCGAATTGGTAAATGGACAAATTCATCCATTTCAAAAACAATTTTGCATGAAATGATCTTTACAGCCTGAAGAAAGAGACAATCTTTTTTCGTTGAGTTCGGAATAGGATAGCTATACCACAACTCATTGAATGCCTTCAATGTAAGCCACTGCTTCTGGTATAATTATGGTCAGCATCTTTTTTAACGACGTGTTCTCAGAATATTCAATTGAAGACTAATTTCTGAGCTCCGCAACGGGCATTTTAACAACACATTATTCGGCTTACGTCTCAGTGCTTCCGGTTCTTCGGCTTAAAAAGACAAAATCCATCATGAAACTATTCGACGAAGCACTATTTTACCCCAAAGAGGAAGCTCCAAAAGGGTTAAACACTGTTAGGCTGCTTTCATACGCCGGGTGGCCGGAGTGCCGGCGCACCGGCGTAAAACGAATTGGTTCGTATGTATGGAACCTACGGTCAGAACAAGTCAGAACTGTGAAATAAAATGCAACAGACGTAGATTTCTTACATACGAAACATACGAACTAATTCGTCAGTGCGCCGTCCGGCCGGCGGGCTATGAAAGCAGCCTTACCAAGCCAGTAGTTGATGCTCCCGCTAACCTTCAAGATATTCGTTCTGTACTGTCCACCGATCACTCCAAAGACACGAGGAATACGGTTTAAAGAGGCTGAGATTAGGGGCAATTTGCTTCAGAGGCCTCCGAAGGGCTGATCAAGTGGCTCAAGCCTTCTCAGGAGCCACTAAAGGCCGAGCGCGTCGCTGGCTCCTTCCATTCACCTCTTATGGATAACTGTATAATGTTCCTGACCCTGCCCGGCCGAGAAGACCTCTCGAAGGCCCGTCTGTGTAGGTGAAAAGCCGCATAGTACGCCAACTCTGTGGCGTGACCGCCACACATCCTTTCCTTTTAGGAACTTCAGGGGTCTCAACCGTGATCCAGAAAATCTCTGAGTTACGCCGCAAGTTGCATCCATATCACACAATTTCACTTGATAATATTGTGACCCACTCTACTATACACACGTTCCCATGACATCGTACCCTATGATCTCAAAAGGGGAAGCTAAACTCGATGCTTGCATGCATTCAGGTGGTAGACTCCTCCTCCAAAGGCACGATATCAAGTATACAGCACCGGATGCCATGAAGTCTCCCTGAATACCAAATGGGCATATGACACTCAGCGGTCATACGGGCTATTTTTACTAGCGATTGTGCAAGGCTCAAGGTGGGAATACCTACAACCACACATGTCCTGAAGGCCTGCCTATCTCACACATGATCGTATGACCTCGCTTATTTTGCCTGATATAAATCGGACACAGAGTAAAACTTCTGCTTCCACATTCATGAAAGATTCTGTGCCACCATGCTTCATCTGGATCGGAATGGGAACCCTCATCCGTAGGCATTCGCTTGTGCTATGCGGTGCACCTGTTGTACCCACTGTTTTCTCGTCGTCTCCTGAGGAAACTGTTAAGAAGCGGTGTAACATATTTCTTGCGACGGTAGTGTTGAATAAATGGGCGAAGCGCAAGTGAACTAGTATGTTTTCCGTGGTAACTTGCGATCCCACATAGTCCTGGAGGTACCGGAAGTTATATGAATACGGACGTTGAGAAGAGCGAGCCAATCGTCTGCCGATTATTTCCGCACCACATCTTGCGATTGCTGGCTGACCAATTCGAAACGGGCGACCATCTCCTTCTGGGTGGGCAAACAATCAAACAGTCGTCTAGGCAACGACAGTACAAAATGGTTCTACACTTTAAAACAATATAGCTCAATTTTCGACAGGAATGCCACTGCGGGTACATTGGAGCGAGCCTTTGCCCCATCGCTAGTCCCCTAACCTGCTGGTAGTACTCCCCGACCATTTGAATGATAAAAATTCAAAGACAAACCTCAATTTTTCCATTGATCGATTCTTCCACCTAATGTGAGCTTAACCCATTGGCGACAGCGCACGTTTTGGATTTTTCGGCCGCGTGGGACATGAGCGTTTTGGCGGGCGCAGCCGGCTTGACGCGCATGCGCGTCAAGGTGTCCCACGAGGTGCACTTTTTGGAAGCCAAAGCTGAGAAGCAACTTCAAAAGCGTATTATGTTGCTGAATGAGAAGAGTAGTCGGCAGGGTGGTGCTCTGCCTGTCTGCTCCCTCTTAGCGATATAGAAACAGCTTCAAATCACTTGTATCGCGAAGACAGGAAACTGCCACCTAGAGGTCTAGAAGGCTGTAGGAAAGGGAGAATCGGGGATAGCAAGTAATTTTGCTTGCTATTAGTGAAATCTGGAATATGTGAATTTCCATTGCCTCGCTAAGACAAGACAGACAAGTCGTGCGCCACTTAATCACCTGGCCAATTGCAAACTCTCATAACATCAACGACGAGGAACATCTCGAAAGCAACACCTATAAAATGGCTGGAGTTGCAAACGCTTTCCAGCTGTACAAGGATGTGGTGAAGAATATCAGGCTTAATGACTTCAAACTAGGAGTCTCTGCTAAATCTGATTATGGCTACACTCCGAGTCATCACTGTCACTCCATGCGACATGTGTTGGAGGGGGTACCTAGAGGTCTAAAAGGAATTAACAGGATGAGATGTGTAGGGTGTTACGCAGCAATGTCCAAAGAGCAAGGATCTGCTAGTGCATCAAAAAGAACAAGAAGGGTCAGCCCACGTTGTAGTAGGTTTAGGAAATTATTTCGCATTGATTGTTTCAATAAAAAACACAAGTCTTGTCGCATGAAAACGTAATCTTTTGAAGTTATTGTGTCTTGTTACTAATTACTTATGATTAATTCTATGACTTATTTATGTGTTTNTCCTGAAAAAGAAGTCAAAGTTTAGTTTTGGGTGAGATTTTTAAAAGGTTTGGAAAATCTTTGCTGGAATAAACCATATTTGCTCCGATCATGGACCACGTTGTTTGTAGAAGTCTTAATGTTTTGTCTATCGAATAAACATAGAAAAACTCCAAAAAGTTGCGATCTCGCAAAGGAGTGGTGACAAAACGTTGACGCGCATGCGCGTCACTCGGTCCCTCGCGGTCTGCAAGGCTTGACGCGCATGCGCGTCAAGATGTCGTCAATGGGTTAAATATGCAATATTCTAAATGGAGAAGGGTAAAGTGGTAGTGTAAAAAAAAACCTGAACATAACGGAAAAAAGAGTATCGCATTCCTTGGCTGTTCTCCCTCTACTCTACCCCCACTCATCCAGCTGGTATTACTTGAGATGGCCGATTAAGATCGAGTTGAACAAAAAATTTGGTTAGAAGCTTGAATTCAAATGAAGAAAGATTCCAAACATTTACACACTTTGGATTGGCGAACAACCGCCTATAAAGGTATGTCCCTGCCATATACTCCATAATGCCCTGCTTGCTGGTGATGGTTCCGGCAGTGATTTCGGCATTCACGTGGTTAGCGATAACAGGAAGTAGACTGCAAACAAAAAATTGAGATGAAAACTTGCGTTACGCAACGCTACAATAACACCAGTACTACACCTAGATTCGACAGGAAACGGCTCATATAGGAAGCGCTTATAGAATGTCTTTTTTATGTCCTGCACATATATTACCGCTACTGCACTCGAATCAAACTGAGGTCTACCCGCACGGCCCATCATTTGTAGCACATCTGAAGTGATTATTATGTAGCCACCGAAAACAGACGGTTTTCAAAACTTACCGGTAACAGGGTAGTCCACATACTTAGACGTTTTGCCATCGTAATACTCTGTACCTTTCACAATTACTAGATGAGCTGGCATGTTGATACCCCAAGCTAGTGTGGCGGTTGCAATCAAAACTTGTATCTTTTTTTCCAGGAATAGCTTGAAATGAGTCATTTCAAGAGTTTCAGATGAAGCAGTCAATAAACATGGAAACGAATTGCCTACAAAAATGAGCTAACAAAACCACAAATATGCAGACTACTCATACCTGTTCCACTAACACTCTCTCGTGCGACGATAAGCCAGCATGATGCATACCTATTCCAAAGGGCAAAGTGAGCTTGAGATTTTCATCCTTCACATGTTGTAGAAGCACATCCAGCTTGAACTCCGAAGTGCATTAGAACTGATAAAGCGGTAACCAACGAATTCTTGCATACCTCAGCCATATCAACATGAAGCCACTGACGAGGATCACTCTCCGTCACCAGATGACTTATGAAAGCCATTGCTGTTAGTCGGGTCTGCCTCCTGGATGCCACAAAAACGAGTACAGGTTTCAACGGAGAATAAGTAATGATTGCTAGAAGACTTCTGATTAATAGTTAATAGTTGAAACGAAACCAACAGTAGGGTGCAATAACAACGTGAAAAATTGAAAGAAAAAATCCTTTTTTTCTCTCGGTTCTCATTCGTAAGACATTCACGAGAACAAAGATGGGGTGATAAACGGATGTACACATACTGTTATGACATCTTTTAAAAAACTCATTGAGTTATTGAAAGACGAAATCGCGTACAAACTTCTCCTCTTGACGAGAGACAGTCTGCGCGAAAAACCCCTAGTCTGTGCGAAGTAAGGTAGTTGGGCCTAACAAGGCGATCGTTACTATAATAGCATTACTCATGGGAATTTGATCGGTGACGGTACCCTACTACATACCTAACACGAAAAAACTACCATTGATCCGACTATGGAACTAAAATATTGACCAGAAAAAGCCCCAACGAATTCTCTATGAAGAACACTCACAGGATTGACTAGAACATCATCTGTTAAGCTAAACGGAGTATCATTTTGCAAAGCTAGTCTGATTGGTCGTACCTTTGAAAGCTGGTTTGTTCATAAGTGCCATTCTAGGGCAGTAATGTTGACCGGGAAAACCTTGAATGTGCACATCAACTGGAACGGGTCGAACAGATGGTCGGAAGTTGAAAAGGCCATCCTACAAAGTTTTCTACATACAGTAAATTCATTTCTAAGGACAGATGTCATTGAAACTATAACCAGCGGAAGTCTTTTCTCAGAAAAATACTAACATCTTTTATTCCCAACCACTCGGCGACGTCCCCGGCATTTGATAATGCTGTTGAAAGTCCTAGAAGTCGTGCCGGAGATTCTCGTACACAAGTCTTTCGAGTCAGAAGCTTCAACCTTCAAAGGAAAAGTAATTTAAGAACAAAAGCACAAGTAATCAGCGTAATCCTTACTACATATAAACCACAAATGTCCGTTTTTTTGTATGTTTGTATGTCTGTTTCACTGTAAGATAAGATATACGGCAACGTTTGGAAATCAAATGGAACAGCTCAGACAGGTTGGAACAAGTGGGGATTAGGGATGAACAAGTGGGAAATGAGCCGAACTCCTTGGACAAACGTGATCTAAGCCTGCTCCGCCCTTTAGGGACGGGGTATGCGCGAATAGTGTAGGTCACCGGAAATCTGCCACTCCTTTGCTCCTGAGCCTGGAGTATTCAGATTAGGCAGATATGTAGGTGGCAAGATGGGAAAACTAATGATGAGTGACAGGCGTAGACTCCGCCCACTGGGGGCAGGGCTTCCTCAAAAACAGTCAAATTGGACCTGCGTCGTTCAAATTTGGCAGAGGTGTAGGTGGCAAGGTGGGAAAACTAATGGTAGGTGACAGGTGCAGATCTCGCCTACGGGGGGGNGGGGGGGGGGCGGGGCTTCTTCAAAAACGGTCAATTTGGACCTGATTTGAATTCTTCAAGAAGGTTAAGTACATTGTCAGGGACCGCTTATGAGATTTGGTTCACTTTTTGCTTACGACCGCTACACAGCAAAGCATGCGATTCAATGAAGGATCACGGTTTCTCTCTGCTTTGATATCATCATGGCAAAACTTATCCGACCGCTAACAATATTGGATTCTTACTTAATGATGTATCGGTAGATAAAAGAGCTACATTCATAAAGATATTTGATAGTGGTATTATTACGACTTGACAATATTTGTGAGTACCATTCAAGGGTTTGTATGCCTACCAGTTAAGTCTTCAATGGGTCATTATTTTTAAAATCAACAGCGACAGATCGAGAAAGATATTTTTAACATCAGCAGCGACAGATCGAGACGACATCAAAGGCATAGGCATTGGCAGTGAATATCGTTGTTTCGCATTTTGTATATCGTTTGCATGCCCTACTGTTCCTCTATCGAACTTCGCCTTCCGAAAAGTATCATTCGTTCCAAAGAAGGAGTGTGTTGTTTGCCGTTCATCACGACTCTATCATAAGAAGGAGGGAAGCTTGGCGTTAGCCGGGCGATCTCACTGTCTCTATATATAAAGTGGTAACTTTGTGTGCCTGTTTGTGGGTCGATTTGCGCGTCTTTCCGAAATCACTTAGGCACTATGAAGAGTGTGAATGTCACGTGAGCGCGGTGAGGAAGCAGTCACGAAATGGGAAGTCAATCGATACTGTTCATATTGATCCTCTAACATGTCGTAGGTAAGCGGTAGTGGGCACGTGGTGCACACATTCGCATGCGTAGCCGAACTGGTTCATATAATAATCAGCGTGGCACATTCAGGAAGATAAACGATTTCGCAGCTTGCCCTTACACTTCAATCAACAATTAATTTGCACCCTTTGCTATCCAAATTTTTGTATTTTGTGCTCTGTCATCAGTCGCATATTTCGCTGTTTTACTTCGTAACGATGTTGTAATTGGACTCACGTCAGGACAGATGTTTGAAACTAATAATGGGTGCATACAGGGCGAGAATAGGAAAGTCCGAGATGCATATCATCACTGAACGTGGACTAGCCGGTAGGGGCATCGCTGTAGGGCGAAAAGCATCGCTTTTCTTTCTTTAGGCAACATTGCATTGCAAAAACCCTCACGGGGCCGCCAGGTTATGGTATTCGTGACTCATCACATCTAACATTTTCAAAGGTTGCCGCAGTCTGGTCAAGGAGTTCAGTCCACAGCGTCTCCGTCCGACCAGTCTACACGTTCAATGATCATGTTTCTCCTGCGCGCGGCCTTTAGGCCCATCGCCTTCCTTCAAATAATCCTTTACTCTATTGTTTGACAGAAATGACCTCTCAGCTCCACATATCTATCTTATAAATCTGTTATACACATCGGTGTTGCGCAGGAGCATGGGATCGAACCTGCAGAATCCTGCTGCTGCGCGATTCCGCACATGACTACTGAAGTACCAGTAACATTTTGACATTGGAAGCTGCTCAAAGCGAATTTTACAGTATCTAGATGTTGAGAATGATGGGAAATTTCGCCACAGTAGGAACCAAAATATTATAACATCTCAAATGAAATGGGAGGGTAAGCCTCGGTGGGCGTGGGCTCAATTAACTGTCCAAATCGCCGTATCTGTAGCCAGGATTTCAGATTATTTTGATTTATGTGGAACATCACTCAAATAAAAGAATTCTAGTTTGTGAGCGCCTCATAATCAACCTCCAAATCTTCGTTCCTGTCTCGCTCTGCTTGGCGTGGCTCATCCTGCTGAGCATCTCTACGTGCCCAATATTATGTATACAATATTTGCAAAGCAAGAAAAATTAATGGGGTAATTTCAGTGGTGGCTACCATACCTTGTGATGATCGCTTCCAATACGGCTCCTCGATCAACTCCAAGCAAATGGATCTCGTCAATAACGATTAGGCTTACTTTTCTCACATATTCCCGAGTTGCCCAGCTCCTGAAAATTTGCAAAGGGCATACTGGCTGAGAGCCCAACTCCTGAGAAATTTATTTAAGGCGCTCTTCTCTATGAACTTTCAGGTGTCATGCTATTAGTTGAACTCACCTTGTTATACCGTCCCATTTTTCTGGAGTTGTTATCATGATTGGAGCAGCATTCAGCGTACTGATGTCAGGCGTGTAATCACCAGATACTTCTACAACTCTGGAACGCGAATAGAAAAAAGTCAAAGCATGATACCGCTGTGCACTAAAAAAAATCTTCACCTAAATCCCATCTTCCTCTCGAACTTCTCCCTCCAATCCGAAACACGCTCTCTGACAAGAGCCTTCAGCGGAGCGATGTAGACACACTTAAAAGGGAGAAAGCATAAAAGGGTCTTTTTGTGTTCGAGAGTTTTCTAAGATGGAAGCCCTCTAAGATAGAAAAATTCATGCTAGGTGACGGCTACTAGAGAATTGTGGTTTCTATTAGGGATTGGTTTAGCATTTGGCAAGCGACGCAACATTCGCCGATTCCACTTTACTTGTGCCAGCCCATTTTAGCACATTCACTCTAGTCGTCCTGAGTATGAAATCATTTTCGACATCACAACGACGCGTGGGGACCACCGATAAGGGATAAAAGGATTTATAATTTCTGACGGGTCTTGTGTCAAAAGATAAACCTAAAATGATGAAAAACTTGTTTGGTGTATTGATGTAGCCTTGATCCAAGCCGTGAGTGTGCTAATGACGCTACGCGGTAAGGACTTCCCATCTACTTAACCCTTTGACGACAATGGCACCCACCGGTGGGTGCCACTATGACTGGCACATGAGGCATTGGCACCCAAATTTGGGAGCCTCCATACTTACTTGTTTCTTACCACTTGCTGCATTCAGTAAGCCAGTGAAAGAATTTCTCCTGGGACAGTGCCCCAGTGGGTGCCAGTCGCGTGCGAAAGGAGGGAGCGTGGTCCCATGGGCACGTCACGTCGAAATCCGCATTGCCGCTAAAGGGTTAATCACGACAGAAGAGTGCTCTTACTGGAAAACAGTCAAGTTGATGGAGAATCTTTGAGGTTAGGTGACCTAATGCAAACCAGTTGGGCTATGCACGCTAACGCACTGCAGTATATGTCGACGACCGCTTGTCTACGATGGAGTCGTGGATTATCAGAATAAGATAGTTCTCTCTAGATTCGAACGCTGAACTGCTGAGAGCATCACGCTCGATATCTTCCATTTGAGCAGGATTAATAGTGGTTCATCATAGCTCAGTCCACCTCAGTGCACACCCTTTTTATTAATCTTCACCACCCTTCCTTTAACTGCTCCTAACCACTTTCTTCGCAATCTAGAAAGTTTTTTAAGGGATGAGTTTATGGCCCTAGGCCCGCTTTCCTGTGCCAGCTCCGCCCACTTCGGGGATTTGACCACACTTGTTCCATTACCTCTTAGCACTTGTTCCCTGCGTTCTAGAACGTTTCTGTCGAGAATTTGACCACATTTGTTCTATTACCTTTACCCACTTTTTTCCCGCATTTTAGAAAGTTGCCGAACTTCTACACATTACAATTTCATAGAATAATTATATCGTAATGAGCGCAAGTAAAGGAGTAGAAGTTTGGTGAGTTTGTCTTCCAGCTGACGAGCGAAAGTAGCAACTCACGAAAAACTCGCTCCGCCCGTCGGGTCTGGAGTATGTGGCTGCTAAAAGGGTAATTAGTGGGACGAATTGTGGGATCGACAGTCTATCCTGACGTCCTTTGCCCATCAGCTTTTGTTGAGGGGTGCATAGTATAGAGACAGCAAAAACGGCTCACACTCAGGTGCACGAAGTGACCTACCGACATAACATTTCTGTGGATGCCTAACGCTATTAAAAAACAAACCTTTCTACCAGGGTAATTGAGCAATAATCGAAAAATTGCCAACTCAGCACAAAGCGTTTTTCCGGAACCTGTTGGAGCACCAATCAGAGCATTTTCGTCGGTATTATAGAGGCAGTGGAAAACCTTAAAGTGCCAAATAATGCCGACTTCCGCATGAAATGTAATTTGAAAATAAACGGGTACTGAGAACTACCTGAGTTTGAATTGGGTTGAAGTAAGCAAAATTGTATATAGATTCAAATGTTTTATTCCTTAAGGTATTCACTGGTAACGGATCGAGAGGTAACAGATCTGAAAAGCGTTTCTTTGTAAACGAAGTGCTGAAATTCTTCACGCAAGTTTGGTTAAATTGTAGCATAGTCATTTTCTTCAGAAAACATCGTTCTGCTTGAACGCATTTAAACTTGATTCGTACGGTATACAAGTTCCGGAGAAGTATATAAGTTCGGAGAAGGGAAGGGGTTGGCCAGATATAAGATGCGTTTCAGCATAGACTCTTACAAGAGAGGAATGTGCAGAAAGCAATCCCCTTTATTTGAATCATCACAGCTTCAAGTCACAGCTTCTCATTTTTGGAACACTAAAACGGATTGCAGTATTCCACACTACCGACAATGTCTTTCTGACCATGCGACACTTCTGACGCACTACGGTAATACTGCACTGTGGTAAATTACACAGTGAAACGTTTTCACCTCCAGACAGAGTTTGACTAACTACGGAATAGTTTTTTGTAAACAAAGAACAACGGTTCAGCATGATCAGCTGGCACCTCACCTGTATGAGCTTTGTATGATTTTGGAAGAATACAATTATGCATAGAAAGTGCCACGACAGTGTCGTTAACGACAAAGTAATCGCTGGCGACTCGAAGTTGAAAAACGTTGGTTAGTTGATGATCTCGAATAGGGATAGTAAATACCAAATTCTGCGGTTCACCGGTTCTCACCTGAATATGTCACAGGGAATAATATAATAATATTAAAAACTTTGTTACCTTCGTTTTGAGAACCACCCAACCTTTTTCTTATTAATTACAATTTTTTCATGATGGACGATGAGATTTTCGTCTATATTCTCCAGTGTCAGCCAGAAAGATTGAGCTCCAGTTCTCCCTAGGAAGCGATCATTCCAGACGAATGAAGGAGTCAGAGTGGCCGAAACTTGCATGATTGTGCTGGAATCATTTCGGGGAGGTTCGTGAAGTCAGCTCGAAAATCTATCAAGGCTTACTAAGTTATCGGTTTGAGTACAGCATCAACTTCGACACGTGGCAGCATTCGCATCGTCTTATGTAATTTCTCACCGTCGCAACTGAACATATGACCTGCATAGAGAAAAGTCAGCGGCTATGAACCGTAGAATGTTGTGGATGCGAGACCGATTTGCAACAAGTGGAGCAATAACAAACACATTACCTAACTCCTTTGCGGTTAGGTCCAAAAGCTGAGACTCTGTGAGTTTTCGTCGCTCGACCTTTTCAATGAGATCTACTCGAAGGAATTCGTCGAGTTGTCTAAGAACAACATATGAATAGGTTAAAGAGTATAAAAAATCTCATATATCAAATGGCAAAAACCTTTCAAATGCATTTTGGAAAAAATTAGTGGCGTTTGCAAAAAGCCGGCATGATGAAAAAACAAAGTTTTCAACAAACTTCGAGGTTTTATAACACTGCGAATTGTGAACGAGAACACAGCTACAAATTGTAATATTTGTCAAGTGAAATCTTCAGCAACGAACCAACACTTCCACAAAATCATCTCAATCAGAATTCGAAATATGTCTGAATTTCGGGAGCCTCTGAAACATCAGGCCCCCTTCACGTCAATAACGAGAGCTCTCATAATTCAAACTATCGATTATAATTAAATGAAGGTCACCGCTTGTCACAAGGAGTTCATGGAAAAGGGACAGGCCATAGTTGTTCATGAACGATTATAACAATTCAGTTCATGGCAACTGTAGCAAAGTTATTCAGAAAAGTGCTCACCTTAGGCTACTTTGGTTTGGCCAAATCCTTTTCTCAATGCATTTCGACATAGTCAAAAACGCGTTTGCCGCTTGAGCCCATCCCCTCCGCAGAACGATCTCGAATATTGCTCGACATAACCGGCCAGCATTCTGTTGGACATACAGCGACTCCGATGCCAACGAAAAACTACGGATGAACGACCGTGAAATGTGACTCTAAAATCAGAAAAATGAAAACTTTTACGTGAATCAAGAACCGGTTTGTTCGTTAATTGAAGAAGACAGGATTAGACCTCATTTTCGAAAAATCAATCTACCACGAACGATTTCAACGACAATTCCGCTATTAAGAAGGAAATATAGAAGGCAGAGGAGACCACAGGGTGGGCCTAAATTATGATGACACAGATATCGCTACCCCGAAAACGAGTAGAGAGCTTATGAAAAAGCAATCCAAAAAAGTGCTGATCAGTTATCTCTTATCTCTTTTACTTATAAAGCAGTGTGGTGTGTCGGTTTGTGTGTTCGTCGGTTTGTCGGTGTGCCTGTCTGTTCGTCCGTGAAACTTATGATTATGATAAAGGTAGTGATATGGAAAGCCCAGCTCTATTTCACATTTTCTCCTTATACATTAAACAGAAACTTGGCGAGAAGGTTAATGGAGTCGAGTAAGTACTGTGGAGTGAAGTGAGTCACGTGAAGTGGAGCTTTAAAACTGATTTCGATCTGTCCTGGCATCGTGCTATGCATGTCTATACAAAAAATCGGAGGTTTTGTAGTTGGGAGGCATCCGCTTTTTTGTCAACATTGAGCGCTACTGCGCAGATAAGTAAGTTAGCCCACAATTGTGTTCAGGAACGTTTCTTAGCCGAGAACGTCCACTTTTTCGACCTGAGCTCCGGGGGAAGGAGCACCGGGATGTTGGAGTCAATTGAATATTCAACCCATACTAAATCCTGGTTTCCTTCTTTCATCTTTATATATAAAGCAGTAAATTGCTTGGTAGGTTAATGGAGTGGAGCGAGTGCTGCGGAACGTAGTAAGTATGAAGTGAAGCGAGTACTTCGACAGACTTCGATCGAAGCTGGCAGGGTACATGTTTGCCTATACAGAATTTGGAATTTGGTTACCCCATTCACTGCTCATTCCATTCTCTACCCTTCTCATTTCAGCCTAACAACCCACGTTAAATTCCCTTCTCTCGTAATGCGAAGTGGAGACGATAATCTGACCCGATGTGTAGTGGATAATTCTCCTTGAACCAATTTAGCCCAACGTAGCGACACAACATATTGGTTCTGTTGCTACTGAACTCCCCTTCATCAAAACTGCCCCTTCCCCTCTAGCATTTTTGTAAAGAGAAGTATCATTCGCTAAGGATCTCAGGATCTCATTAATATCGTTAATCAGATCCTGAGATCTCCACTAGCACAGCGCCTTCTCTATAACTAACCAACTGAACAGTCAACCGAAAATTTTGAATGGTACTCATTATCGTTCTCAACTGTTGATAACACCACCATCAAAGGTCCGTGACACATCTCCTGATTTCCATATTCTGGTTGTTGGTTTTGTTGCAACTGACATCTGAATGAAGAGGAAACACGATACTTCAACGAGTTATGGACATCTCACTTTATATAACTCGCTAACTGTGTCTGTTTGTGGTCGGTATGTTCATATTTGTGTATGTGTGTGTGCGCACGTGTGTGTGTGTGTGCGGACCGGAAATTCAAAACTCTTGTTCCCGCCGACAAAGTGCGATCAAAGTTGGTAGATGTACAAGCAGCATGATGGGAACGCTTATGGCAAGTGGCAGGATCAAACCGCGCCCACAGGGGACGGGGCGTGCACGATTGAAATTTTCGACCGCAAATTCATAACTCTAAGTTTAAATGGATCTAGAGCGTTGAAACCTGTTAGGGTACAGGCCACAGGAGGGGAACACTTATGGCAAGTAGCAAGGCCAGACGCCGTCTATAGGGGCGGGGAGCGCGCGATATAGATTCTCGACTGGAAATTCATAACTCCTGTCCTCCTGCACCTATAACGTTCAAATTTGAATGGGAGGAGCAGGACAGGCGGTAGAATTTGATCACCGATGGCATGCAATAGGAAGTGATGACAGCTGATAGGGAGACTCATGTGGCGAGAGCCGCACGTTTCGTTACCTCCCTCATGTTGTTGGTGGAGCCGTGGCACATTGGAATGTGAGGCGGGATTAAAGGGGACCATAGACGTCTGTTAATAGGGACTGATAAGAACTGTTACGGAGCGACCATCCGATACATCTGATAAGGGCTGACGACGAGCCATAGAAGGCATGAGTCACTAGGTCTACAACGTCTTTCGTATTAACAGTGGAGGTTTGCACTTTAGTACGTGGTGTTGCGCGTGAAGAGCCCGTAGGTGACAAGGAGTGGTAACAACTGTTAGGCTCATAACGAAACAAAGGAGGCTCGGTGAGTAGAGCCTTTTGTATCAAGAAAGGAATTTCGGCATTTCAATAAGTGATGCGAGACGTGATGTAGATCGTAGCTAGTAAATGACAGGAGCTGATAAAAACTAATAAGAGATAAGGGATTTAAGAGAGCAAGAGCCACCCACCAATCCAAATTTCAACGTCTTCAATATTTACGATGTGGCTTTGACTGTTCAGTATGTTTCATTCGATAATGTGGGATAGTAGAGCAGAGTGACAAAACCGATCGCTAAGTGCAGTAATAGGGCCGATTAGAGGCACTACGATTAACAGACGACCTGAGATTGCGACCGCTACCCAGCACGGTTTGTGACTCAATGAAGACTCTTCGGTCGATTATCATTTGTGGCAAAACCTAGCCGACCGCCAGCAATCTGAGATTCTCAACTATCTCTGTGAAAAAGGAAGGTGTGTTGATAACGATATCTGATGATGGTGTTATCATCAACAGAAGCAGAAGCATTTGTTAGTACCGCCCAAGGCTTTGGTTATCTAACAGTTGAATTTTTAATGGTTAATTATTTCCAGNAGAGAGACAGCAAAAGATCGAGGCTTCTAATCAAAGACGTAGCATCGGCTCACCCTTAATACCATTTGCACTGCACTCTCAGTCCTGTGTCAAATTTCATGTACAGAAAAGTGTTTGTTTCAAAGAAGGAGTGGAGAGTTATTCGATTTCTACAATTTCGTCAAAGGACAGAAGGCGTTAGCCAGGCGAACCGACTGGTTAGTGTAGTGCATTTGAACTGAGATCTTCTGCCTTCTGCTTTCACTCTAGGCCGGAAAAGACCACAGAAGCAGCTGTGGTCGACGAGATGATCACGTCCATTGCATGGCATTTTCGAGATTATTTCGATTTTTTTTAACATGACGCATGCTTTTATTTCCAAGAACAACCACACTGAGAGCCCATGAGCAGAGCAGGGTTGCTAAACGGCCAGCGAGCGAAGGTTGTTGTCGGAGAATCCCTCGTACGAAATTCTGAACAATTTCTGACTTGCGGACAGGAGCTCCACCTCGACAATCGTCTCGACAATAGGTCCGGTTCGAACCACCGAAGTGTCGTACTGCGCAGGCCAGATTAATTGGGTCTCCGTATTACCTTGAGTCACTTGAACATCAAACATTTAGGTGTTTCCGCTTCGACGGTGATGCCCGCAAAAACCATTCAAGAATGTAGAAGTCTTTTACTTTTGGTTTTTTACTAGTTTATTTTACTCCCTTTTCATTCTGCTTCGTACAAATTCGCTGTTCTGCTACTGTCCACATTTTCACCGTGAACATCCTCTCGTTGGTGAACAGGAACTCCTTACAACAATTTCTTCTAAAACGGTGTAGGAGCTGGAGTGAGCCGTCCTTCTTCTTCTCTTTTGTCTTCTCAATCAGAAAATGACTGTCCAAACGTATAGGGCCCTTGTTGTGCAGAGAAATTCCTACAATTTCGCGCAAAAAAAAAGCTACAAAAAACATCCATTCCCTTAGCGATTTTGCTCGCAAGTGAACTTCACTGCTACACTGACCTTCAACCTGTTTTTCGAATACTCCTATTAATCGTAACCGAATCCTTTTATGCCGATCTGCATTCGTTTCCAATTCTCAGAAGTGTACCAGTTACACCTTTACATTGAGTCGTCTAGAGATATCTCGTGCCGAAAGCACTTGCATATGCAAAGTGATGACTGGTTAACGAGGTAGCAACGCTTGAATTATTTCTAAAATCTGCGAAAAGTTTAGTATTATCAGGAAAGAAAGCTTGTAATCTATCCTGAGAAATGCAAGATACCGAGAGAAATGTTTCAGTGAAAACCAAACCCATTCATTCGAACATGCACTTCAATCCCGAAAATGTGACGGTGTCATTCAGACAAAAAGGCCAAAAATTCTGGTCAGCAATTTCTGTTAATTTTCTAGCATGATGGCGTGATTCGGGTCACAAAAGAAGTTTCTGAGTGAAGTTCTCGTGAACCAGAACTCAAATTCGCAAAAAAAATGCTGGGAGTTGTAGAACTAGTCAAATAAATGGTAAACTAAAACACGCCAAACTGATCATTTAGGGATTTCAACTCCTTCAGAAAGATACTTTTCCGCCTCTCTTTCTTCCACAATCGAATAGATGCACGTCTGCTTCATAGTACTGCAATCATCTTCGAGCGATTCAGAGCATGAATAGGTTAACACAACTGCTCACCGCTTCAATGAAACTAACGACAGGTGTTGCCAGGATTATTTTCTGACAATTCATTCAATAAGTTACTTCAACGACACTATTTACCTGTAGCAGGACGTTTACTTTCCCAGCGACACTCGCCAAGCCTCCACCACGAAGCGGCAGTACACAACCGCAGCTTATTAATTCTTCAAGATCGAGACATTCATCTTCTCGTATCTGAGAAATGAAATTTGGAATATCTAGTGAAACGACCTTAGCGATCTGCTCAACCAAAAGTGGCAAATGATGCAATCGTTTTACCTTTAGTTGACTAAACTCTGTAGCCATTGATATAAGAGCAATTACCATGTCATCTGGCATGAAAGCACTCAGCGATACAGGTAGACCTGGCAAAGATTCAAGGCTGCACAGCGCAAAAAAGAAGTGATGTACAGTTTACCGGTTTCATTTAGCATTTCTATTGTTTCGTATTTGATGTAAAAGTTGGACGCTATTCTGCCAAGATCTGTAGCATGCATAAAAGCATTCCTGAAATGATCAGCATTTTCTCAAGCCTCTACCGAAGTCGATGATTGAAAGACGCACACACTGTCGAATCGAATCATCTGGTTTTGATCCAGCTTGACGGCAACTTCAGTAACCATACGTGTTAGATGGTTACGTAAATCGGGATCCTAAAAGGAGAAACAAATTATTTGGTAGACTATACTACAACGGTCCTTTTTTGACCACAGTGGACATTTGAAATGAGATGCAGTCATGGGTCTCCGAGAAGGTATCTATCTCGGCAATAGAATGTATAGAATGTTGACCACAGTCCCATATGGCTATTCAGCTACGCACATTCATTTTCAATTGCTTTCTAACACTAGATATGAAACACCCAGGGTGGCTCTACTGTCTAATGTATATAGAGTTAGGCGTACGTAAGAATTCGATCCCCTTACTAACGCGATAGTCTTCATCGCTTTCGAGAGGCTCTCTGTCTGTGCACCAAATTTCTCACAAGGGAATCTAATGTTGCCTCTAAAGTAACAGAACCACTCCAAGGAGTTTAGGCTCAGCCTCTAAGAACACTCCAAGGGCGATACTTTCCAACGGGGATTATGGCAATACCATTGTCACGTTTAACGCGCTCTCTATGCCGGTCTGTCTGCCTGTTTGTCTACTTGTATACGTATATGTGAACCTATGTGTATAAGCATATGTCCATATTAAGTTGGTGAAAATGTTTGAACTGGTTTCTCTTAAGTTCCGGACCTACTGATTTGCAATCGCTACCTGATCTGCCACGCGGCAGTTGTAGACTAGTCTTGAATCATTTCCAAAATAGTTAGATGTAGCCGGGTTGAATTCCCTAACCTCAATCACGATGTCAGCTCCACAGAAGCACTTCAAGCCATCATCTTCTATGAATGGAGGCGGGGCACTGGGGTACCATTCATAAAATCAGTAGCCCATTGGATGAAGACACCCGTCAGTACTGCTGGTTTGATCGCTTCGAAGGAGAGAACACGGGATACGAGTCCGAAGACAAACTCTAGTCGGGACGCCGTCGAGGAAGACTCGGCCATTCTCAACCTGTCAAAGAGGATTTTTAGGTTAGAACTGGTGATCTCGTACCGAGGTTCGGATTCACCCATCCAACAACGTATCTTCTCCGTTGGTTGCGAGATTCGCGGGGAATAACGTCTACGACTTGCTACTTTGTTATTCAGCTCCCGAACCAGACGCTGCTCGAGTAAAGGAGTTTCCGTCCATTACCTGCATAATAATGCTAGGCTCCATTCAATCGAAGAGACCTGTGAAGATTTAGGCGAGCTGGGATGGGATGCTGTTACCCACCCTTCCTATTCCCCTGACATTGCACCACTTGCCTATCACTTATTTGGCTCCCTCAAGGCCTTCCTAGTTAAGAAAGAACACGTAATGTAATGTACAGGGTGACCCACATGAAGAGTGACGCAGAAAACTAGCATCAAAGTTACACAGATCAAACCGAATAGGAAACTACTACTCCTACACAATCATCACTAAATTGTAAACAGCATATCACATCTCGCACAGAATGACCATTTTTCGCTTCAACGCAAATATCCAACCTCATTCGGATGTTTTCCAAAATGCGCGCAATCACTTACATCCCCCGCTTTTACAAGAGAACTTTCTTTTAAAGGTTCCTAAGGCATGTGTTTGAAAGCGCAGGCTTTTTGCTCCAGAATCGACTATACACCAAAAACCAAAGGATTGAGATCGGGGGAGTTGAAGGTCAAAGCTGTTTCGCTCCAAAAAACCCGGAAGCGTGGTTTCACAACATTGCAGCATCTTCTTTGCGCTGCGGGCTGGTGCTCAATCATGTGGAAGGTTCAGCTGACGTTCATCGCGCTCCTTTCCGCCCAAGCGATCACCGCTTCCTCCAGCCCAGAAGCCATAAGTTGATTTTTTTATTGCCCGTCACACTTCATGTGGGTCACCCTGTATGTACAGGTATGGTGTCCGATCCTTCTTTCTGCAGTACCCGACGGCTCTGCACATGCCCATATTGCGAAGGAAGTGCATGGCGGTTACTGATGTCGACCGACAAAGAACCAACGATGCTTACCTCTCCGAACAGAGTGCACCGTCATGCTAACATCGTAGGCATTAAGCCTCAATCATCAACGTTCGACTCAATCATAAAGGTTTGTAGCATGTACGGTCGCATTGCGGCCACGCTGTGGAATAGAAGTCACAAGCTCTTATAAAACAAGAAAGAAATCTTCAAAACCTGAGTAGGCGACGAACATGAGCATCACTATTCGAAATCTCGAGGAATGCTGTGACAGAAGTCGATGTGTCTGTTTCTACAACCAACGGGCGCTGATGGCATTTTCTTACACTATCAAGTGTGTTCAACTTCAACCAGTATGCTCACTTGGAAGCATGGGCGGATGACATGTGACCAAAATTTCAGAGAATGAAAAGCAGAGAATAAGCCTTCAAATAACGCCTGGAACACAGTTTCTCTAGATATTCCGAAGAGTGGTGCTGCTTTCATCGCTCACACAACTTTTGATGATTTCTTTCTTTTAATAAGAGCTTGTGACCTTTACTTCCACAGCGCCGCTTGGCCGCAATAAAGCGGTCCTTTCTACAAAGCTTGTTGGTTGAGTCGAAGATTGTTTGGTTTATTCCCTACGATGCTAGCGATCATTATCACCCTGTCCATGACGGGAGGTATGAAGATTTGTTGTCGATCGGCCTCAGCAACGGCATGTTCTCGCGCAATGTGGGCATCGCTCCACATGTAACAAGCATAGAAGCGCTTGAAAATGAGTTTCTTTCCGCCAGAATGCTCTGCGAATGCAGCATTGAACGAACGGAATGGATGTAATATTTCCGAAACTGACTGCATAGTTCATAAAATAGGGTGAACAAATGCGAAACTGATTGCGTGAATCTACATAACAGATTGAGAAAATTACGAAACCGTGGTAATATGCAGGATAGTTATTGGGAAAACTACGAAAAGTAAACTTGGCACAAATTTTTTTGATCGAAGTGTGCAGAGCCATCGATTACTGTAGAGAGAAGAGGGTGATACCATAGCTGTACTACATTACATTACGTGAATTTTTTTCAACTAGGAAGGTCTTAAGGGGGCCAAATAAGTGATAGTCAGGGAGTGCAGTGTCAGGTGAATAGGGGAGTAAGAAACCATTCCTCCAATTTTTCACAGGTCTTTTTGGCTGCATGGGGCCAGCATTATCGTATAGTAAGTGCACGATAACTCGTCTCGGCCATTCCTCTCGAATAACGTACGCAACTTGTGAAGCCGGATGGCGAAAATGTTACGAGTGATCTGTATCCCCAAGCTAACACGTACAACAACCTTCCTCGTGATTCCTAAGAGCAGCAGAGGAACACTGTGCCAGAACCGGATGCATCCAGAGCACGAGATTTTGCTTACGTTTGGTCGTTCGATCAAAAAGTGTCGAACATTGTCCACTGGTCATTTATGGCGAGCACTCATGGGCAGTACGATAGGCACGTGCTCATTTTCGTCACCACTGTTTGCAGTTTTTATAGCGGCTGGTTCACTTCACAGGAGCAGCAGTTTTTAAGGCATGCACAGTTGAACGGAAGGCTTGGATACTCGAGGGTAACAGGATATGGATGAAGGATTGAGGGACAATTGGAATAGTTATTCGTGTCAGTAGGTGTTCGAACTGCTTAGGAACACGCTCGTGTCGTTATCGTAATCCCAGGAGTTCTCGTGGTCGACCGAAGCACTGCATGCCGTTCAAAACCACGCTCTTCTATCACAGCTGTTTTCGGGATACACGCTAAAGAGGTAATGGTTTCTTTGCAAACGATGTCAGCCTGTTCACTTCTGAAAGGGCCATCGGACACATATTCGTGAGTGCTGTTTGCATTATTGGAATGGTGACTGGCATAAGGAACGCATGTATGCTTAGTCAATGGACCATGACCGGTGGAAGAATGAAACTAGGATTGCCTTCGGATAAATGGATACATTCCTAGCATTCGTTCAACAGAGTGACGATTTGATACCAGCAGTATTAGGAATCCCTAGATACTCAATGATGTGTTGAAGATTCATAGGGGCATAAAAATGTTGATTTGCGCTCAAACATTTCCGGAATGAAGACTTAGGAATACTACTATAAAAGGACAGAGGAATGGGCTCATCCATTAAATTGCTTCAGACCGCTTCGGCTTGATGGTAAATTCAGTAGAATACTCGCAAAATACTGCAGTAGCATAAAGGGCATAAAATGATAGCTGCACTAAAGCGGTGACCCAAAGAATGGATTGAGCGAATAAAACTCTAGAAGGCGACCTATTCATCGCATCATTTTTGATTAGCTGATCTAAATCATGAAGAGGCTTTGGCATTGATTTCGATAATGCAATTCTTTGTAGTCTGTGATCAAAAGTATCAATCTTCAATCCTTGCGGTATGGCTATCAATGCCTATTCTGCCATAAATAAGCTATTCCATGAAAAATGAATGCTGTTAAGGGTATCTGTGAAAACCAAATAAACTCTTATCAAGGGAAGGCGCTAAGTACGCCAACGCCACATTCATTCACATGCCGAAATTGATCGAAAGTCCGCTGTGCGGAGACTATCGTCAGGAAATGCACTATGGTACATCCACCTTCAAACAAGCTCATCTCATCTCACTACATCTCACACTAGCAGACCACATGACCTACGGTCCATTCTTTGTAAACAAGCAAAGCGTTGAGCTTACTTTGTCCAGAATCATGTGCGGAAGACCATATGCGATTGGATTCTGTGTTGCCCTGGTATAGTAATACGTGTAGGTTAGCCATTCCACTGCTTCAGCCACATTAGACACAGTACCTGAATCGAAAAGTAAATAGTGACGCGTCATAAAATACTTTTATTTTTCTTTGCACTTAAAACACGAAATTTCAAGAAGGTGAGAAAATTGCGATTTGTGAGAAAATTTCATGAAAAAAAAAAGAAGTCAAGGAAAGATTAGAACAAACACCGGCCGACGCCTTTGCCCCCGCT
>UZAF01017262.1:0-16489 GCA_900617895.1 Haemonchus placei | reverse complement strand
TAGAAAGTTCAAATTTGGCATGAGCCCAGGCGGCCGGATGAGAACACTTATGGTGAGTGGCAGAACCGGACTCTGTCCACAACGGGTGGGCTTTGAGCGGAAAATCATAACTCCTCCAGGGGGCGGGGCTTGCAGAGAAATGTCAAAATGGACCTAGAGCGACCAAACTCTGTAGGAATACAGGAGGCAGGATATGAACACTGATGATAGGTTGCAAGACTAAATTCCGCCCTAAAGGGCTGGGCGTGAATAAATTAGATTAGACCCAGACCGTTGAAACTTGGAGGCACATGGAGTTGGCTGGGAACATAGATGGTAGCTAACATAGTAGACTCAGCCGCGATGAAGTCTCTGAATACTTTTCTTTCTTTGAATAAGCGCCTTTGTGATGTTATGCGATGTTCTATTCGGACACAGCGAAGATGGCTCACAGAAAAAAAAAACGCTCTTAATTGGGAGCTGATACTGAGGGTGTAGAGTTTCCAAAGAAAAAAGAGAATCCGAAGTGTTATTTACACATAGCAAATTTCTCACAGGATGGAGGAGCGCCCGGCGTAGCCGGGCGAACCCCTGAGAAGGAGGGAAGCCCGGCGTCAGCCGGGCGACCCGACTGGTATAGAGTATACTCGTTCAAGAATATAAATGGTTTGTCGCAATTCAACGACAATTCGGCAAAAGTACACCAAAGATGAAGGAGTCAATGATTACACAGAAAAACCAAGCCTCACACACGCTACCAAATTGTTCTCTATCCGAAAATAAATATGTGCTTACGAACACTATAGTACCATGAGTGGCGTTATGATAATGCTTCTTTCAAAGATTCTCAAGGTAGAATGGCATAGAGCTTGTTTCCTTCTCGTACATCGGTTGCCTCTTACGCAAATTACTTAATCAAATACGGTAGGACAGCGGACGTTTCACAACTCCCATGCAGTCATCAAATCGAATATCCGCAAGAGGGAAATCAGGTCAAAGGACAGTCGGTGGCGTGTTTCAATCGCGCTCGTGTGGAGCCACTGTTTTTCGTATCCTTAACTACTCGCTCTATGTATTTGAATGTTCTCCGAGCTCGACGTTTCCTCATTCTCAGCCCCGGAGCTGTTCCTCCATCAAGTTGTTTTCTCGACCCAGATACAAGAAGCTGGAGCATTTAGGGACATTCATTTCTTTTACTGTAGAAAGATCAATCCGTTTGTTATATCGTCTTCGTTGGACGAAGTTGGTGTAGTGGCAAGTGGCACATTTGCAAAGCAAGGTCATGAATTAAAACTACGGAACGATATTTGCCCAGGCCAACAAAACTTTCCATACATCCAAGATTCGTTAATTGGCACCACACACACTGGTCATTGGAAGGAAAGAACTGACCTGTAAATCGGCTGACCACCGATTTCATCTACAGGCTACAGATGTATTCAATACGCCACTACGATCCCTCTAAATGGAAGTAGAGTGCGCGGGCGCGTCCCTCAGACGGGATTGATTAACGCCCAAGAACCTTGTTACAGTGCTGATGTGATCGGTTGTATTGAACCGTTCCTCCTAGTATGGATGTCCTTATCTAGTACTCTGCAAGTCCCGTCAAGGATGACACGTGTAAAAGGTGAATAGTAGATTACAGACAGCAGGCAGGCTGATCGGCAGCCGCCAATATCGTCCGGACTCCCCTTCTCAAACAACACAGCCTTGCTAGTTCTTAACGACGTAAATATTTCGCATTTCGACAGGTACCGTGTGAAGAGCTAAGCCAAGGTTTTGACAAGAAATGGTTGAAAGTTCCTTACATGCCTTGATTCAATCCTATTGGGATCAGGCCGTACAATTTTTCATTGACGGGATGTCATTGCGAGTCATATCAATCCTATAAGAGTATGTAGGCAGGTAGACGTGGCTAACGAAGAGATAGAACTAGAATTCTAGAGGTTCATTTTCATAACCCTTCAAAATGCAGTAATTGTTCCTTTAGGACGACCAATTATAGTCATCCTGGTCTTGATATGGGCGGAGCTACTTTGGACTTCGCGAACGCTCTTCCCAGTTTCGGTGCCTTCGGCCATAACTACCGCTCTTTCCCTTTCAGACATTCTTTTATAACTTATCTGTATAGCTTCACAAGTTCGGAGATTAGTTGATTAGTGCTTGTTGCTCACGTTCAACGCTGGCGTCAACTCGGAAATCTTCGAAGGGAGACGTGTATGCGCAACTTGCAGACTACCTGCTTTCTTCGCACTACTGAGAAGATATTAGACGAACCAGTCATATTCGTCATCAAAGTTGTCAATAACGAAACTTTCACATGAACTCGCAAGGAGGACAAAGTAATTCCAATTAATGGCGGATGCGATGTTCGGGGTAGTTCGTTCCTTATATTTTGTACCACTCTCTCAACGCTTTCAGAACGGAGAAGAAGTGGAGGAAACCACCGACGGTCCAACCCGTGCAAAAGTTAGAGCCACAATGACGTCAATCAGGCAAGGGTTTCAACTAGAGATGAGTTTGAATAGTATCCCAAGCCTACCGTGATTGAACGGGCGTTGACACGACATTCGCAGAGGGTTTTCAACCCTTTTCACTCCATCCCGTTCCGTAAGTTCCGATGTGAAAAATTCTAGATGTTCTTTATCGAGGTCTATTTCGTCAAGGCCGGGCGGGCTCCGGTGTGGTTCAGCTAGTTGTCCAGAGCCCGGGAAGCGTGGGTACCCATCTGTTAGCACAGGTGCTACAAATGGGCTTTTTCTCCCGAACCTGAAGAAGCTCCAATACAGCAGAGTCAGGTAGAACCGGTCGGAAGAGCATGCTAACATTTCATGACCCAAGTCTAACAATCTCCGTAGCTCACGCATCAACGTAAAGCGACGATGATGAGAAGCTGGAAGCCTCTATATGAACTTAGGAAGCTTTACAGATAGTAAGGCAGATAGATGGGAATTATTCTGCAAAGATGAACGTCGATTCGACTTGTGAATTCACAGTTTCCTACAGCGCACGTCGATCGGGTATAACGGGAACTGCGCTGTAGGGTGCAGGTGAAATCTGGTCAATCAATACAAGCCAATAAATGCCGATTCGCAGTGTTATCGATCAAGGCAGCTTCCTCTGGTGTAGAGTACTCAAACTCTAAAACTATTCGGAAGGTGTTATGAGAGTATGACTACAAGGAACGATACTGATCAAGGTAGTAATGCCACGCGTTAACGGGGTAGTTCGACTTGATGTGAGTGATTACCCGAAAAGCCTGCAACAAAGAAACATTATAGATACAACAAAGAAATAAAAAGCTCGTCACGTATCAACTCCATGGAAACTCACTAGATTAGGCAGAACTAGCACCAGCACCAAAGAAATCGAAGTAGGTAATCGAAGAATTGTGGTGTTGTATTACAAGCAAATCAGAATGCATAAGGTGATAGATTTTAACATATTTCGGACGAGCAAAAAGAAACTACTCATCTGATGTGCTGGCCTCGTGTACTAGGATCCGCCTTTAGCTGCTTTTGTGAAGCAACTAAAAGAGGACTCGTCCCTTCCCCCAAACTCGACCCTGCGAGTAATCATTTGCAATGGGGAGATGTTACTATTGCCAGTTTTCTTTTAAATTGGTATTTCGTTGTGCGCCTACTTGAAAACACGTCAAACGTTATTTAGTGGAGCGCATCACGAAACAGAAAAAGCTCAATCGACACAACTCTGAATAGCCCGCCTAACGGCTTAGAGTCTCAGTTCCCCGGAATCCTTTCCTCAAATTGTAGAGAAAAGAGAGAAGAGTCAAGGCATCAACTAGAATCTCGTCAACACAGGCTTTTGCTGTCTGTGGATTGCGTTTGCATTGCTTTTGGTGAGCAATCCAGCCAATCGATCCTGCTATCGGTTTGGATACACAAAACAGGGCCTTCTACATCATACGACAGCCAAGAGAAACATATTCAAGCAAAATATATTTGAAAGAGTGCATGCCAGAGTTGCAGAGGAAGCCTTCTAATCTTAAAAGGCCTCTTTTCACAGACTCCAAAGCTCGCGCCAACCTATAGCACTGCATGGTTTTGTCTCTTGGGCGCGGACCATTTAATCTACTTGTATAGTACAATTTAATCTATTTGTATAGTAGGCTCTATTTTCAAGAGTTCACTTTAAACACATCAAACTAAAACTAACTAAAACCCAACCCACGAGATTTCGCAAAGTACAAATGTAACAAAAAACCTCGGAGTTGGAGCATGTAGATTTGTAGATTTAAATGACCTGCCAATGAATAAAATGAAATGGAAAGAAACGCGTCAAGCACTATTATGGCACCCTTTCTTTCGTGATTGGATTCGAGCACTGTGGGAGTTTTCGGGGTGATGGTGCCGATTCATAATGAGTTCCACAGAATCGAAATAAAGACGATAAAATTATTCCCCTTGCCCGGTTTGCTCAACCGGCACCGTTTAAGCCATGCCAAAATTAATTACGACATTTATCGCCGTTCGTCGGGGAATTTTAGGCAAGGCGAATCTCGATAATGGAGATGCGACTGATTTCTTCAGAGTACGCTATAGGTGACTTTCGTTTTTGGAAGAGTTCCACGATGTTGGCGCTATCTCGGAGATGAAGATACGACCTACAATCCCTTCTGTCAAAAATGTTCCACTCATGCTCTTCTGAGTTAGATTTTTGTAGGGTTACAGCCGTTCATAGTTGAAAGGATGTGCCGTTACATAAGTCGACGCACTTATCAGTCAAGAAGGACAGCTGTGGAGGCTGTCATAGAGCACGATAGCAGCGTATAATTATGTGATGTAATGTGATTTCGAAATGTGCTGGCAGGTGTGATTAAAACAGCCTGCTCAAGTATTTGTAAATGATTGAGCATGTCTAGTGCTACTTAGAAATCGAGAGCACAACACACTACAACGTCGCTGCTCGACATGCATCACCACTTATCTACTTTTCCAGGGAGACTTGGCACAGGCTTCCGAGTGCACACAATGACGCATGCACCTAAAGATATTTCCGCATTCATGTTGTCGTGTATTCTTTTGAAAAATTGGCTTTCAATAGGTGCTTGACGAATGAGCATGCCAAGGTACTTGTCCATCTTGTTTTGCGTGGTTATTATGACACCTAAAGAATCCATCTTCAAGAGGCTTATTGGTAAACCAATAAGGTGAGGTGTGCTCACCATGGCCCTCGTTCTCGAACTGTGGACGACCGGCACGACCAAAAATTTGTTGGACGTCTAATACTCCTAGATCACCAAACTGTCCTTTATCAGCGTCAAAAACCTCTGTTCCCTTAAAAGTTCCATTCGAAAAGAGGTAAGGAGGAGAGAAGGACAAAACCGTCAAAAAAAACATACGCGAATAACAACCGCATGCGCAGGCAAATTGACTCCCCAAGCGAGGGTAGCAGTACAAAAAAGCACCTTAAAGGTTGTTTAGAGAATGACAAAGAGGGGGAAAACAGGAGAAATCGAGGTCACAGACCATTATATGCCCTTGACGAAAGACATTTTCCATGAGGAGGCGATCATGTCGAACAAGACCGGCGTGATGAACGCCGAAGCCGAATCGGAAGAATTCAAAGAGTTTATGATTTCGCGATGCTTGAACCTAAAAAACAGATTAACAATGCACAAGGCGAAAATACGATCATCACGATAAGTTTACCGATTTCTCCGAGGCGATATAACTTTTCGTGCCGAATGACTGCGGAATGAACAAATCCAAGTGTCCCTTAATTTACAGAAGTTCTATTAAGTCATATATTGGGTACATGGGTACAGCCACATTAGCTGTGACCAGGGCGACAGAACGCTACTATAGCACCTACTAGAAAGCAAACAACAATTGCGAGTAGGTGCCAATTCTGAGAATCTGATCAGTGTTTTTGAGGTTACTAGGAACCGACTTAGTTCCTATATAGACGACTTCCACATCTGCTCGCAGCCAATCCTCATGAATAAACCGATGTTTATCAAAATCAGAAGAGTTCTTGAAAAGCAGAATGTTATGGTTCGATTTCCACTGATAGCTTTGGTACAGCAACTTCCAAACGTGTGACACTTCTTTACAGTGGTTACGAAGTTTCGAATTTGAAGAGGGGAGAAAAGTCTTAGACTACTAACATACAATATGCAAAATTATGGAAAATCAGTCGGGTCGCCCGACATACGCCTGACCTAATTCCTTACTTCCTTTTTACAGGTAGTTAGAAAATGTGGTTAGGGGGTACCGTTTTTATTCAACGCTGAGGGCTCAAGTGCAGTGGAGGGGTAGCCAATCCCACCTGTGCTAAGAGCCGGTCCTAAGTGAAAAAATATACCTTTTATTTAAGCCTCAGGTGACTAGGAGCGTTGGGGGTAGAGGTGAGATGATTACCTCGCACAAAAAGCTAGAATGGAGTGTGAGTTGAAAATTCAATTGAATCCCCCACCCCGGTGCTCCTCCTGAAGCTCATGGCAAGAAACTATTATTCTTGGTAAAGGAACGTTCCTGAGCACAACTACGGGGTAATTTTCTTATCTGCAATACTGAAAAAAGTGAAGGTCTCTGAACTATATTATCGCCACCGATTTTTGTATAGACACACAAAGCAGGATGCCAGTACAGATCGAAATCACAGTTTCAAAGTACCCACCACACATTACTCACTTCACGCCGCATTACTCACTCTACATCATGCTGCTTCATACACTGGTGTGCAAAACTTAGGGACGAGATAGATAATGTAACATAAAACATTGAGGACTGGGTGGAAATAAATGAAAGTGTGGGATTATATTGCCAGACCTATGACCGTTATGCACAGGAAGTTGGACATCCCTTGGTGGAGGGATAGTTCAAATAAAGCGAGAAATATGGCTACCCGCACAAATCGAGGGAGCTGTCAGGTACGAAAAAAATTCTTTTCAGTCAGCTAGCAGCTACCAAGTACTGTGGTGTTATCCTTCTATACATCATATCCCGCTGACATCGTCTGGATGACCTGGCACGAGGAAGGATCATCGAGAAACTTGAAAAGGTCGAACCATGACGAACGCAGCTTAGAAACCTGATATCGCTCACAGCGTTGTTTCACGTGCACGGGGGCATTCCGAACCTCTTACACTGCTGCACGAAGGAGAGGAGTTGGTCGACCAAGAACAATTACTCTTAGGTAAGACCGCTACATTATGCAGTAGGCAAGAAGAGATCCACGTCAGTCAGCCTCTTTGATTGCAATGTCATATAACAAAGCAAGCCATCCCACGCACTTCAGTGGTACGACGACTGCACGGTGGTGGACTCTTCGCCCAGCAACCACTACGTAGGGTTCCTTTGACCCTCGCGAATCGGCGAGACGTTTAGGGTGGTGCCTGAAGCATAACGAACGGACCGATAAGAAATGAGGCCGTTTGCTTTTTTCGGATGAGGGCAGATTCAGTCTGAGCAGTGATTCTGAACGCACCCTCATGGCCAGAGCTGGGGACACGCACTTCTCTCAGAAACGTTGTGGAACTTGATTGTTCCGGTGGTCGAGGTGTTATGGTCTGTGGAGGCATCATGCTTCGTTACCGTACTGACCTCCAGATTTTTGAGCGTGGCACCCTTAACAGTCGGCGTTGTGTGAAAAAGGAACCCCTCCCTAATGTCTATCCTTTCAGGGCTGCAGTGAGCCCCGAATTCAGTTTCATGGATAACAATGCGTGACCGCATCGAACATCCCAGGTGAAAGAGCTCTTTACACAAGAGGTTATCCAGCGAATGGAGTGGCCTGCCCGTTCCCCCGACCTGAATCCCATGGGGCACGTGTAGGATGTTCTGGGTAAAGGCATTATAGCACGTCCAAATGCACCACAGACCATTCAGTAATTGTCAATTGCGCTGAGAGAGGAGTGGAATGCCCTACCACAATAACTCATTTCCAAACTAGTGGAAAGTATTGGATCGCATTGCAGAGCATTGACTGCTGTCCGTGGTGATCGCATACCCTATAAGGAACTGCGTCGCTTTTTTTGAAGTACTAGGATAAGTTGTGAGGAACTATGTGTAATCGATACCTTTCAATAAAAATGCTTTATTTACTAGTTCTATTTCGATTGTCTGCCAGTTACTCTGTGCAATACCGTAATGATCCTCTATTTGTACGGTATAAATTTCATTGAGCTGTCGTCTGGCAGAGGTTCAGTGTTCGAAAGTTGCTTTCGTCCCTAAGTTTTGCACACCAGTGTATATACGAAGGGAACGTAGAATAGAGCGTTACCTTTATCGTAATGATAATTTTCACGGACGGACAGACAGACAAACCCCGACATACCGACAAACCGAAATACCAAGTTCCTACTTTATAAATAAGTGAGATAACCAAATCATCGCTCAACGTTTTGCTCAGCAAGAGACAATGCTAATTTCACTCTCACCGCTCCACAACGCTCACTCTAAACACGTCTTCTCAGTCGCAAACGGGTGTGTGCTAACATTAAAGTCACAACAGTTAGTCTGCATGACTGCCAAAAAATCAGTTTTGAAGCAACTTTCATATTGGCCTTTCTTGAAACCTGGACATCTACACCATAAGTAGTCAATGCTTCTATGCCGAACAGGTATTTCAAAGGCGGATTCATTCGCCTGACGCTTTGACCAGTCGTCGTTATCAAAGGCTTAAAAGCGCTTTGGAACTTCAGAGTGTTACCTATCACGCTTGGAGACCAGCTCCTAATTAGTTGCAACTGTACGAATGAAATTCCAACTAAGTAGAAAGTCCATTAGGTCAAGTCAATTCTACCTCCGAGCAGTTGCTCAACTTAGAGACGATAAAGAAATGCGACAGCCCGGTCAACCACGACCGATTAGTAGTTGACGTATACTCTCCACTATCAAAGCTCACACAGGGACTGTAAGGCTAGAGGTTACCAGTTATGTTGATGATTCATTCTTGTTATTCAAGCTTGGATTCCTGTGCCGTACCACGAAAGCCTCTAGAGTTTTTCTGGCACCAATGTTGTGTTCTTAGGCCAAAAACGTGCATCTAACGTCAAAGTCACAACCAGCATGACCTCTTCTGTGCTTTCCAAGAGGTGCCAATCGAGTAATACCTTCGATTGCTAGCCAGATGTTTTCTCAAAAGAACGCATATATGCCTCCCAGTTTATCCAATACCAGTTGGGCTATGCACGCTAATGCGTGCACCATGCCATGCCCAGTACCACTTACCTAAGATTGTTAGAGAGCCAATATAAACAGTATTGGTTGAGTTGAAATTTCACAGCTATTTCCTCACCCCGCTATGATACCTTGAACTGAAGAAAAATGATTTGAAAAGAGCATAAATCTGAGTGCTCAGGCATTGAGGTTAACCTTCGATCAGAATGCATTTTTCCTTCCGAATGCCTTAACCTTATCATGTAATTACAGTAGCGCTCAAAAGTCTTTGGCCAAACGCTTCAACGCTTTTTCGTTCATAACTTTTTTATTAGAGAAGCGACTCGCGCGAAATTTTGATATGTTTAACTAAGGCGTATTTCACACTATCTAATACTATTTGACTATGCAGCAATATTTACATAACTAAGAGCAAGGCGTTCATGCGGTATCAAATTCTGCTAAAAGCAAAGTTAGTGCCGTCTGCAGTTATTCGCACCTTATGTGCGTTTTTGTTCTCCAATGTGCTCGGCATTAGCGTTCGTACACTTTAGACATGACGAAAAGGAAAGAATTTCAGAAGGAAGCTCATTCGTATTTCCAGTTGATTTTGAGTTCAAGCTCTTTGGGATATCTGGCACATGATCAGATTGTAGGTTAATAGTGATGGATATTCACAATACACCCATGCTACATATATCGAAATTTCGCATGATTGAACCCAGAAGGAAAGCAATTACGACTGAAAAGTACGACTGAAGAAACATTTGGCCGAAGACTTCTGAGCGCTACTGTACATGAAACTCTATCGGATGACAACTCCGATCTATAACAATGCATAAGCACGCAATTCAGGGTATAGCTTTGTTTATACAGCTATACAACGCAGACGAACTAACCAACTGTGCCGCTCTTTCTCGGAACGCTTGGGCCAGAGAAGCTGTTGCATTACGAGCATGTACGAACACCTGAAACAATGGCAACGAGGGCAAGTGCAGTTGTGAGAAACAAAGAATTGGCTATTAGATCTTACCAGAACTTGATGTCCTTTCTTGACGTAGCTCAGAACTTCATCGTAACAGACCTCATTCATTGTTTCTTGAACCTCTCGTGCACCTCCTGTTTTCTTAACGCCGATAAACCTATAGAAGGAGACGCCGTGAGTGAGTATCACTTCGGCTCCAAATGTAACGACTACAGGCTTTTCCTTTAATCCTAACTAAACAAAAACTAGGACGACAACAAGCGGAAATTCAGCGGTTGCATGATGTTCAAAAGCATTGGAGAGCAGTGATCTCCCCAATCAAAATTTGAACCTATGTCGTCCCTACATGATCATTATTTTGGCATTCTCACAACAGTGGACCAGTAGCTCTCCTCTTTACCTTTTTAGGTGAGTACTTCTTAAACCAGGTCATGTGTTAGCTGAAATGTTAGTCATCTTTTCAGTAGAGGTATCCAGTCTATCCAGTGCGCGACAACAAGTATACAATTTTGGTGAGTAGTCATTGATGTTGAAGTACGAAACGTAGACCTATATGACTCATTCGAAAGCAGGTTGGATGACACCAAACGATATCACAGCAACTAGGTCCGTTCCATGCTTTGGTAAAAACTTCACATGCCTTAGCCAATACCTTTTCACCTAAAAACTGCCTTTTCGCACAGCCCCCACTAGCACATGCCAGTTTTGTAGGAGAGTCATTAACGCATCCACCACTTCCCCAGCCACCGGACATACCCCCATGGTTATTTCAAATTAGGACTTTGGGCAGCTGTTGTGAGGCCTCTACTTTCTATGGTCTCCATCGACGACCATCTCGACAGCAAGGTTGGACTTTTGATTCTCGTAAAGTGACTCCTACACTGCTACATGTCTCATGCCCCTCGGAACAGTACAACGAAGTTTCGACTTAAGCTGCACATACCAAGGTAGAAACTTTGCCTATCGTGCATTCATGTCGGTGTTTTCGAAATTTCATTACGTCTGGATCGGCCATGTTCATCTTAACGAGTGAACTCCTCCAATATGACCCCTATAGCCCTCTCGCTCTGCCCTTACGGGCCCATCAAATTTGGCATGCATTTTGGCACACATTAGAACTCGCTTGTTTCTAAATTTCCGGTACCTACGTCCGGGATAGAATTACGAATTTTTGTCGCACTTATAGTGCACTTCGCAACCCAGTATTCATATTTTTCCTTTTTTTCCAGATATCTGAATTGTTCCAGGAACTCCAGCTGGTGATCGGCTAGGGATGCTTCAGCCCTGTTGAGTCCCTCCTTTTTGCCTTTTCTTCTTGCAGGCTTATCCGTGCATGCATGGATGGAGTCCGAGGGCGCGGTTGGAATCATGCACATTGGCTGAGCCTAAGGCTTGCATGGGAGTGACAGTACCTCGGAGGCGACTGCGAAACAATCATCGTCGCCTACGCGCCAATACCAAAGACCGCGAAGATGAGCTAGGAGCGTTTTGCACAAACCTGAAGAATTTCTATAAGGGCTCTAATATCTTTCGAGGTGCGAACCTCTGAACGATTGAGGTCGCTTCCATCTATCGCATCATAGTTACCATAGCTCTTTATTACCTTCCGTTCATTTGTTCATGGCTTTCACTTAAGTGGCAGGATCCTAAGCCTTCTATCAGTACGATAACACCACTGGGCAGACCATTTCGCTGGCAACATGTTGAAAAGCGTTTTGATCCAATTAATGATGTAACACTTTTGGCTATAATTTAACAAGCCCATTCCAGGCAGACGTTTGGAATTCCTCTTAGCTCGAGTTCAACTGCACGCTTATTCGTCCTTTGAGAGGAATTGAAGGAAGAATTTGGAAGAAATCTCAAGAAAGCATGCCATGGATTTAAAAAAGCAAAGCAACATGTCCTCGTTGAAACAAATCAAGCTTCCACGAGGACATATTCGCAGTGACACGAACTTGCTGAAATGCTGAAAAAGTCCTTTTTGAAAGTGTAGCGTTTTTTGTTCAACAGCCACAAGTATCCCTTCTGCTGCGACAAGTGAAAAGCGCGAACTTGGACCTATAGCTATGGATGTGGTTACTACATTGCAAAATCGAAGCAAACAAAACGTAATTGCATGGCTTCAATCAAGAAGGGAGTCATTGAGCATGACATCAAACTGCTCAAGTCCTTATCGGCATTCTGCGTTCGAGCAGGAGCAACCATTCCTTACAGCTTGGTCGAATAACTGTTGGAGGACGGAAATATCCAGGTTGCCTCTCTGCTTTTGTTTTTCTGAAGACTTTCCCTCGAATAACTTCGAATGAAAGAATGGTGCAGAGTATGAGATGAGGTTTGTCAGTTTTTTTTTCGACTAAAATAAGTATTAGAAGAAAAGTTTCTTATGAAATTCAATTGTTGTGGCATTCGAGTCTACATCTTCAACTGACATATTCTGTTTTTGAACACTTCTACGAAGAACATCATCATTACAGATCCTAAAAGTCAAGAGTGAAAGAGTTAGCAAAGCTTCTGAACGATGCATGAAAGGATGCTGTGCTTAAAGTAAAGGCTCAGTGATGTTCTTCCCAGCTCTAGAAACAGGAAATTCTACGTAATTGAAGAATTAAACTGCTAGTAGGTTGCCGTGACTCACATATTCCGCAGGTCGCGGTGCAACCTCTACAGCGTGTTTCACTAATTATCTTAGCAGGTCTGGAGGGCACCTGCTCAAAACAACTTGCTCATATTATAAACGTCTACATGTATCTAATACAGTGTACGAAAATAGAATGAAAGACGAACTTTTGCGTAAGAGGCACCGGTCGGAAACGTCCATCAAAGAAGAAAAGGCCCTTATACGGATTCACACGTAAAAATCGAGCAACATCTGCATAGTTTGGTAACGTCGCTGACAATCCAACAATACGAATTCCAGTTTGAGACATTTCCACCTAGGAAATTCCAGTACAGTATCTAGGGAAGGATTATTCAATGAACATAAAAGTTAGCACCTGTCTTAATGTTCGGGCAACAATCGTTTCAATAACTGGACCCCGATCATCATGCAACAAATGGACCTAGAAGTGGTCTATATCCAGACGAGCCAACACTAGTATGAGTAGTAAACATAAATGATTAAAGATTTGTGAAAGATTAAAATACGAACTTCATCAATGATCAACAGCCTAACAAGAGAAGTCAAAGAGTTGTCGCTTGATCCCTTTCTTGTGACAACGTCCCACTTTTCGGGCGTCAGCACGAGCATCTAGATGAGATGTTGAAAATCTAATTATCCAGGAAAAAAGGCCTCAAAAAAAAGCGGGACACGTTCAAAAACAGGATGGTATAGATTATAATGTTTTAAGCAGGAAGTAAATATTCATGTAAAGCGAATAAACATTTAGCGGTCAGAGGAAATTGCTCTCCTAGGTTGCATAAACGCTATTTTCAATCAGAAAATATTAGAGTAAAGCATTTTGCGTTGATGGTCTTGTAATAAGACGCGCGCACTCATCGAGTTTCCAATCAAAATCGCAGTATCGTAAATAGCCTCCAAAATGAATTGCGGAAGCACGATGTACAAGCCAGCGTATTCATTCACCTGGAAAAACTTCGCAGTATTTAATTGGCTTTGCAGTAAAAGGAGACGGTTTAGGCGGGTATAGACTTGGGATTAGATTTCCGAATTATGCGCGTGGTAGCGCGCCGCTTAACACCTTCCTACTTGGGTTCAACCCACTAAATGTATGAATTCGAGCAGCATAAGTGAGATTCATTCCGTTGATTGAAACCTAAATTTTGAAAGTTTTAGTATGCGGTTCCGCGCTTCGTCTCAAAAAAAGCCTGTTTCAACATCATCCAGTGATCTTCAGATCAGACAGCAATGCGGGCGAATCAACGAGAATTTCACATTTCAGCTCGTCAAAATAAAACGAGAAGTGTGATAGCAGAACTTTCTAAATTGCCCAAATTTATGCATCCGTTTTCCGACCTGGCAACAAAATAACTATTAGGCAGATGAACAAGTTTTGCGACAATTTTGTAAGCCCAATTAATGAATACACCCTAATGACTCAAGGAGACGTACATAAGGAGCCTTGCATGATATTAGAAAAAACATCCAAAATGAAAGCTCCATCCTCGAACAGCTAGATTACCCGCTACAATACGAGTGTACGTGTGAGCGTTGATAAGTTAACCTACTTTATATAATTCGCTAAGTGTGTCTGTTGGTGTGTCGGTGTGTGCGTCTGACCGGAAATTCATAACTGCTGTCCCCGTGGACCTAGAGCGTCCAAAATTGGTAGGAGTAAGGGGGACAGGATGAGAACACCTATGGTAAGTGGCAGGACCGGACTCCGTTTACAGGGAGCGTGGCGTGCGCGTTAGAAACTTTGGGCTGCAAACTCATAACCCCTGCCTTCGTGGACCGAGAGCGTTCATATTTGGTACGAGCAAGGGGGGCAGATAGGAACACCTTTGGTAAGTGGCAGAACCGGAATCCGTGCACAAGGGTTGGGGTTTTGCGCCGCAATAGTCAATTTGGCCCTAGGGCATTCAGACCAGGCAGGAGTACAGGCGGCAGGATGGGAATATTTATCGTAGGTGGGGGACCGCCGAAACTTTCAGTTTGCCTCTAGGGCGTACAAACTTGGTAGAGGCAGTATGGGAACACTTATGGTGAGTAGTAGGGCCGGACCACGCCCCCAAGGAACAGGATTTCGCGAAATAAGTGAGTGGAAATCCATAACTCCTGATCCTGTGAACTTGGAGAGCAATCAGTAGGAGGAGGCAGGATAGAAACACTTTCAATAGAAGATGCCTCAGAGAAGAAGATCCACTCACCACCTAAACCCTAGCGCCTTTGTTATTTACTATCTAGCTTTGACTTTTTATATGTTTCATTCGACAAGAAGGTTAAGTTGGTGATTATAAGTAGATGAATTTGGTTCACTTCTTGCTATTAGATTACGACCGCTAAACAGCAGAGTTTGCGATTAAGTAAAAGATCTCGGTTTCCCTTTGCTTTGATATCATTCTTAGCAAAATTTATCCGACCGGTAATAATGTTGGGTTCACATCGCTCAGCGAAAAAGCGAAATAACATATTAAAAAGGGGGAATTTCATCAATTCGATATTTTTGGGCAAAGTCCCTTTGCCTCAAGAAGGAGGAGAGCCCTTGATGATGGCATTGAGGAACATTGATGATAGCTAACACAGTAGCCTCAGCCGCGATGAAGTCTCTGAATACTTTTTTCTCTGAATAATCGCCTTTGTGAATAAACGATGTTCTTTCGGACACAGCGAGATTGGCTTACAGAAAAAATCGCTCCCAATTCGGAGCTGATACTGAGGGTGTAGAGCTTTCAAAGCAAAAGGAGAATCCGGAGTGTTATTCACGCATAGCAAATTTCTCACAGGAAGAAGGAGCGCCCGGGCCGGGCGAACCCATAAGAAGGAGAGAAGCCCGGCGCTAGCCGGGCAGCCCGACTGGTCCTACTATAAGTAATTTGCTAAGTGCGTCTGTTGGTTTGTCGGTGTGTTTGTGTGTGTGTCGGTGAGTGTGGCTGACCGGAAATCCATAACTCCTGTCCCCGTGGACCTAGAACGTTCAAATTTGGTAGCAGGACCCACGGCAGGATGGGAACACATATGGTGGATGGCAGGTCCAAACCCCGCCCGCAATGGGTGGGTGGGGTTTGCGCGAAATAAATGTTTGAGCGGAACGTAATAACTTCTGTCTCGGTGGACCTAGAGCGTTTAAATATAGCAGGGTTATTGGAGGCAGAGTGAGAACATTTATGGCGGGTGGTAGAACCGGACCGCGTGAAGAGGGGGCGGAGGTTTACGCGATAGAAATCATAACTGATCATAACTGATAAAGAGGATAAGGGACCTAAGAGGGACCACCTACCGATCAAAATCCTAACCTCTTCGGCATCTACGATACAGCTTTGAGAGTTCAGTATGTTTCAGTTTCAGACGGGATGGTAGAGCAGGGTGACAAAAGTGAGTGGAAAGTGCAGTGATAGGGACCCATTAGGGCAAAACGATGAGCAGATTAGAAGCTTATTCATTACTTACTGTTAGTTTACGACCACTACCCAGCAAGGTTTGTGATTCAATGAAAGATCCTATTTGCTCTATGTCACTTGCTGTTACGTTTGTGGGCCGCTGGTAGACGGTTGATAGCCAGGTATATCAGGAAGGTTTATTGGTCGAACCAGCTGAGACGAAGTGAGGAGAGAGAAAAGTAGTCACTGATAAATTACTGGGTTTATATACTGTGTGTTTACACCTAGTAAGTCATATCAGTATGCAGTGATCTCAGTAGTCTGTGGATACCTAACACCTCCCCTTTTTAGGAGAACATTACATACAATACTGATCCTTTCATATCACATTTGACGATAGGTC
>UZAF01017261.1:0-50711 GCA_900617895.1 Haemonchus placei | reverse complement strand
GTGAGTACACCATCGAACCAAATCTCTTCAATCTAATTACGAACCTGAGGAGCTGGTTCAGGGGTGCACTAAGAACAACTAGCCAGCATCTTTCGTTATTTAAATTGCGTTATAATAATTGCTGTAAATTAAAAAGGAAAATGTGAACGGTGGGTGGTTACACAGCACTTTGAGCATTTCTTCACCACACAATACTCTACGTAGTTGTTAGCTGATGATCGAATATTGACAATGGGTTACTTTAGGAAACTAATCTTTTCGCCTTTTTGAACTGTAAATCGTGTTATGAATATTATTGAGCCGTTGGTGCATGAAGGGTTGCCCTGTAGCTCGAGTCCCGACACCACAGAAACCCCAGCCGATCTAGGTTAGATACAATAATCCCGGGATGTGAAGTTGAGAAATCCATAACTGATTATCCTGTAGAAATGAACAGAGCGATCACTGGGCTTACTATAACGAGTGGATTTTGGCACTTATACTATAAGTCACAGCGAGGGCACTGCTTGTGATGCCCCAAGCCTCCCTTCCTCCCTTGCAAATGCTCGTGCACGCATGAACTCTGATGATATAATTTGTTGATGTATGGCTCATTGGTATACTTTGAGTAGCAAGAATTCAGGCCCGCTGAAACTCACTCTGTAGATCAGAGCAGTGCTTGGCTGAATATTTCTTTGAACGACATTTGTCTTTCCAGGCTCCGAAGAAGGCAGAAGCGTCGAAGCGTAAGCCGAATAAAGTATTGTTAAAATCTCGATTTGCACAGCTGAAGAAGTAAAATTCACAGCTGGTATACTTTGAGTTCCGCAGAGACGGTTCTATAATATGTGGCGTGAGCGAGATCGACCTGCTTCTGTTTGAACGCTTTATAGCTTCATTAATTTCTTATCGCAAAATGTTGTTTATGAACAATTTCGTGGGTGCTTCGACTACTAACTTTTACATGATGATCTGAACCTATTGGCGCGTCTTCGTACTTTTTGGTTTCCATGTTGTGAGAACTTTGGGACTTGCTTTGACATCTTCATTGCGAAACATGTGTTAGTGCTGATCAATGCGCGCATCACACCATATTCCCGTAGTATTTTGCAACGGTCATGGCTGAAATAGTCGCTTTCGACTCAAAGCAGGTTAGGCTGCTTCTACTTTATGAGTTCAGAAGAAATGTCAGTGCAAAGCATGCGACAAGGAACATATGTTTTGCGATGGGACCCTCCACTGTTTCCTCAACATGGCGAAAAAATAGTAGCACAACTTTGAAAATGGTCACTTTGACCTGACCGAAGACCACGATCAGGGAGACCAATTGAGTTGAATGTCGACCTCCTTCTAAATCTGGTTGATGAGTAATCAAGACGTAGTACCAGCGAGCTGGCACAGGAGCTTAATAGCCATCACAGACAGTAGCTGCCCACTTGCATCGCCTTGGAAAGACATGGAGAATTGGATTGTGGATACCTCATCAGCTGGGTGGATTAAGGGAAAATGTACAAAGACTTATGCGCCAATCTAATATTTGCTTTTTTCAGATCGTTATTGCTTGGCAGGAAGGAATATTACAGTTGTTCACAATCGCCGTCATTTAGCATGTTTTGGGTTTGATAGGCTCCTTTAAAAGCATCCGTTTTCCGAGTACGGTAAGCCCGAAAATCTTCGCACTATGAATACCTTAAAGAGTTCTCGCCATGGGATTTTGACTCAGAAGTGGTTCATGGTAAAGGTCTAGCCCACTGAAACGTGAAGGCGTTGATGTTTCCGCGTAATTTGAGCTACTAAACAGATACAGATAAATTTTGTAATATATTGTTACTTGAAAATTCATGATGAAACCTTGTTCGGTTCCGCCTGATTACCATCTGAGAGTTATAGAACAACCTCCTATTCTACTCGAATTCACAAGCTTTTTCAGCTCATGTAAAAAAAATTTTGCTGTCGCTTACGGCATTCGACTTATTCTAGCAGATGCACCAAAATCTTCTGGTGCCTCTTATGATATGCGACTGATTTTAGCCGATGCACCGAAAATCTATGGGTGGTTCAATGGTTATAATGACTCCAGTGATAACGGAGCAAAGAAATGTATGGGCAGACGTTACCTCAATGAAAACACGGAATACTAGTAATAAGCCATTATCTAATACACATGAAAATTTATAGCCATTCACCGACCTTCCCCTAGCAGGTTATCTCTCGGTCTCATTTGCGCAAAAATAATACAATAAGAAGAAAGTGCCGAACACTTTGCATGACCCATATGGATTCGAGCACAACCATATTTGTTTTGTTATCGAGGACATTTGTGATGCAATTCAAATAGCGAAGCGCTCTGAAAGAGAGTCTACGATACCTTCCTATTTCCTGAGGCTTCCTGACACTTACTTGACACTAGCGAAATGCTGCTGTAGCTGGAGATCCTTCACAATCAGCTTCACGACTTCAGAAAAATGAGGTTCTTATCTTTTAAGACTCTTCACCGACTCTGCGATTTATCTTTTGTATGTAGTGTAGTATCATCAAGCAAATTCATAGTCCATCAAAGGACCGCATGATCTCAAGTGCTCGCTCTCTAGAACCCTCCTACATAGATAGGTTGCTTCGACTGCAGTGTGCAACACGACCACTGAAAAAACATTCTCTTGCGCAAGATCCTTACCTCCACCACACCTATGTGTACGACGGGAAGGGACATTCATATGTCTCAAGTTCACCATTTTAAATTGGAACTTTATACAAATTAATGAATACGGAAGCAGAAATACAATATATGACATTGGAAATACCACAAACTTAAGGTAGAATTGGTCTGAACAACCTGCTCTATGAGAAACTAAGAGGAACGTAGATGTGAGATCCATTTCAATGTGAAACAGCTACAAGTTTATGAGATTTTTGCTCGATTATGCTAAGGGAACAAACGAAATTCAGTAGAAAATGTTGTCAAATGTGTATATAAATAACCTTGGGCGGATGGTAATGTTCTTGGAGCGAGCACAACTCTTCAAACCGAAGGACAAAAATTCCTTCACTGTAATTCATTTCCCGAAATGACCAGGTAATTTAGAGCTATTTGGGAGCATTCGATTAGTCCATGAACCGGTAGTTATTACGGCGGACGTTCTTGGATATTTGAGAACAGCAATACTAATCCGACGACAATGAACAGCACAAATACGCATAGGGCACAGAAGGCCAACCTGAAAAAAGTATTCTCATTATGTGAGCAGATGGTGAGTGAATCCATCGCTACACCTTTAAGGATTACCCTGATGCTTACCGGATTTGTCTGAAGACATGGTTTTGGGCTACTACCTGGCTATTCAACGCACAGCCCTCCCAATCAATCGAATCTCTCTAGGGTGATCCCACTGATATACAGTCAGTGCACTTAACTTCCCGGGCGTAGGTGGTGCCAAAGAACTGGCCCTGGACCCGCAGTGACGGGAAGTTGCTTAGCTTGGACGGATCAATCCAGGATTCGATGTTCTAATCACCCGGCCCACACGTGTGCGATAGTGGCCACTCGGAGAAGAAGAATAAAAGGTCTCATAGATTATTCTAAAAAAGTACATCGTATGCGAACTAACCGGCTATGCACCCGATCCATCCATGTCTGCTTTCGTGATGGTGGTGGAGGAGTTGCTGGGAAGCCCACCGATTGCCTGTGAAACCTCTATTTAATTTAGAATTCTTTTGATGTCATTTTGTATTAATAGCAACATCCCTGGAAATCTTTCCCACTCATCGTACCTTATGCTTAGTTTTTGCTAATATGTGGGTAGTCATATAAGATATACTTATCCTTCTTATATATAAAGCAGTAACTTGGTTTTTCGGTTTGTCGGTATGTCGGTATGTCGGTTTGTCTGTATGTCGGTTTGTCGGTCTGTCCGTCCGGGTTACTTTGTGATTATGATAAATGTAGTGATATGGAAAACTTATTCTTCTCATATAAAAAGCAGTCACTTCGTGGGTAGGCTAATGGAGAAAAGTGAGCGCTGCGGAGTGAAGCGAGTAATATGAAGTGAGGTGGATGGTTCAAATTGTGATCTCTACTGTTCTGTAATGGCAGTACTTCGACACTGGTATTATTATACTGCAGTGTGAAACCCCACCGGTCATCGTGCTTCTTGTCGACTAAATACAAAAGCACGAAGGCAACGATTGCTCTAAAGGCAAGCACCTCTTAATTTTTCAGTTTATGCACTTTTCGTGAGTTTTTCTAAAAAGCAAATTTTTGTTCTTCAGATCGATTTCCCTGTTTACTTCACTTCAAGTTGCACTTCAGGATTCACACCTCACTTCAACATCGCAACATTCCCTATCGCGGTCTCCCCTTCTTCTGTTTTTCTCGAGCCATTCTGTAGCATCCTTAATCAAAAAGAAACGATGAAAAAAATGCGGGCAGCTTTGTCGCGTTCCTCATTACGGATTATTCTCATCAGCAAAAACTTTGCAATGTACTTTTAGGGAAATTTCTTCTGGGAAGCGAGAAAATACGTCTGAGTATTTCATATGTACAATACAACCAGACAATCCAATTCAGGTGCACAAGTTTTCAGCACTAAGTTGAACAACGATTGTCGACAAAGTACCGTTTTCTATAAAAGGTAACTAGGCAAAATGGCGGAAAAAGCGAGAAAATCTGCTGGTGTCCCGGCGTACAAGGCTTTCCTAAATATATTTTATAGACGTATATTTTTGACCGTATATACAACTAACGAGCTCTTGGCGGTTCTTGTACCCAAATTTGCACGCCAAACTGTAGCAGTAATTACCGTGATTGCCAGTTACAGTAACTTTCCACAAAAATTCATTTATCCTCCTCAGAGCGCGCGGCAACGCCGTTCGTATTCAAGAACCCACACCATACTGGCAATGGGACGTAACCGGCTTCCTGACGACTATTGCGTTCTATACAAGCTGTTATTAGACCTGACAATGCCCTGTGTGGCCTTTTAGGGATCATAGATTCCTACTGATAGATGTAATGTACCAGAAGATACTTTCATCAACACTGGTGGTTTGAGCTTGGGGTAGAAGGATTGATGATTGCCCTCAGGTTCAGGCCAACACTATTTCACCGTCCCTTGATGGGTTTGTGTTCAGTAAGCATATCACTAATATTAAACCACTGGGTGGAGGCTAAAAAGGGGACGAGTCACGCCCTGCGATAGCTTTAGCTTCCTGAATATTACTCCCTTTTTGGGCTTTTGCTATACCTACCTCCTTCTAGCTTTGAACAGAAATCCTTCGAGTCGTCGAGCATTGCTCAATGCTAGAATTTTTCTAAACGCCCAACTCAAAACAGCCGCTGGGTAGTACTGCCCTCGACATTGTAAAACAGACACACCTCGATCCAGAAATAGTGATATCGAAGTCGATGCTATCATCATCGCTCATTGTGGACATTCATCACATTTATCCTGAAAAGGTTCAAACTAATGGGTTTAGCGAAGAAGTATGTAATCATACGTCAGCGGCAATTGAGTTGGAACGTCAACAGCATGGTAAAGTGTCAAGATGAGGAAATATACTGATCTTCATCACCTTCATGGGAGGCGAAGCTCCCATAGACGTTACAGAATGAGTACAGAGTGAGAAAGAAGTTTGGTTCGAATAGTGCCAAAGAAGCGCCCATGCTATGTCTAAGGAAGTGGAATTTCTCAGGACTGCTCCGGACTTGGCCTACGTCTCTTATAGATCTTCACAGATCTCCTTTCCTTCAAAAGGATTTGCAATAAGTCAGGACGAAAGCAGCAAACGATGAACGCATCGTTTTAAGAGCCTTTGCCTATGCGCTTATAGTAGAGCTCCTTAATATGTAATCGACGAGATGAGCTTGTTGAACTAAAATGATTCTTCCTCACGGTTCTCTGAAAGTGCAGGTTCGTTCAACTTTTAGATGTAGTGCATTGCCCATGACTCATAATTCTCGTATAGCGCCCAGCACTATTCCCGGTGAATGTTTTAAGCCGTTACAGATCCTGGGAAAATGCCATACAAATAATGCCCATGACGAGGTTAACCGGGCAGATACCCGGTATTGAGTGTTTGACAAGACAATGAGCTGAGCACAATGGCATTTCGCTGACATTTGAATGTAATTGCTCATCGGATATTGTCTAAAGTAATTCCATTGAAATATCTACTCTTCTACGGATACATAATGTTATTATCCACTCCGCTTTCGAGTATTACCCTATCGTCAAGAAAAAAATACCATCTCCAGCATTCTGTAGGGCAACTTTAGTTGTAATCGAATAAATATAGCGTGATTACCAAATAAACAAATCGGAAGAAAAGACCGGAGCTAACTCAAACTGTCGAGAAATCGCCGCCGCCTGAAGGAAACTTTTACAAGAAAAACTAGCTAAGATGTACTGCACTTCCATTAATGACTTTAGGAACAGTTGTTTGAAAGAGAGTAGAGTTGTTAGTAAAAGGTTTGTTTGCGAAAAAATACAAAACAGGTTCTTCTCTGCCTCGTATTGCTACTCCATCTAATATATCTGTGAAATTTGTGCCTATAGCTGAATTTTGCTCCACAAACTGGTCAGTCGGAGCTCTCATGGAAACAAGTATCATTTCCTCGAAAAGATTCTCTCCCGGGAGATACTATGGTGATCCATAGAGGTTATCAAGGAAGAATTTGAACATGGCAGACTAGTAGTGCGGCAGAAGTAAAAGATGCTGGGAGAAAGATTTGTAGCTTCAGAAGGGGATCTTCCTTTGGAAACCTCGAAGGACAGATTGGTCACTACATTCTCGGTGATTTGCAAAAGTATGACTACGATTTCAAGAGTTTCAGAAACGTAGCAGCCCATATTCACACTCTAGGCAGTTTTTGAGTTGTCACTACTAGGCCTCACGCCAAATTTTGTAGGTGAAAAAGCAGTATTGAAATCGTGTGCAACTAGGCCATTTCCAGTGTCGACTGAGGCGATACCAGAAATAGTTCATCATTGACGTCGAGGGTAAAGTAGGTCCGACAGAAAGGTACCATCTTAGACCTTCAGCGTTAGTCCCGGAAACCCCACTCATTAGTAGGGAGGGATGGACATGAGAGTGGAGGATGACGGCTGTTTGCACTTTGCGACCAATCTCGGTAATGATAATCGAGCAGGTGAAGCAAATCGTGCCTTCGTGACTGAACCTTACGAGGAGTAAGTTCTTGGGAAAATCTTTTGTCTATGACGTGTGGTTTACGCAGTACACAATAAGCGTTTATGAATGCTCCAGCTATTCCTAATGGCCCAGTAAATCAACATGATAAACGACCTATCTCCATAGTAATCTGGAAAAAGGCGAGCGGCATAGGAAACGCTTGAGATATTCGAGGGAAAGCGAAGAAGGCAAGTAACATCCGGTTCTCGGCCCACCTTCCGATTCTAATTTTCCTCCTATCCCAACCAGAGCCCAAGAGGCTCGAACTACATGAAAACATAAGCATAGGAATACGTTTTCAGCTGATTCGGTGATATTCTGCTGAAGGGAAGTGCCAAGAGTACCCCGTTACATGTGAATGGGAAAGCGTCCCAGTCCCAGATTCTGTTAACGAACCATGATCAGAGACGCTTCAAATTAGGCCAAAGAGCCAAAAACACGTCACGTAGATTCGTAATGACCGTTAGACAGAGGGTTGTTATCCAGTTGGTCTCACGGGACATCAAACGAACACCAAAACGGCCACGAACCGACAGTTAGGCTTCTTCCGGGAGTCCAATGAATGAAACGAGACGTTTTGTACCGCTCTTAACAGAGACAAGTCAAGACATTTTTGGCCTTCATGGAATAAGAACAAGAGTTATCATTATATATCTAACTATAGGGGTAATCTAGACAGACATCTAGACCTCTTTGAAATTATCAGAAGTCTGGAATACCGTTTACGGCGTTGAGCCACGAGTGTCGCAGAATTTCAGGCAGAGAAGAACAAAAGCTGAAGAAGATTGTACAATCTCAGCCAAGGATCCAGTCTGAGACTTCCAAATTAAGATTACTGAGGTGGCATTTGGTAGAAGAACTTGGTAAGAAATGAATGTTGCCATATACAAAGATCTTTTTAAGTTCTACGGCTTTTCAAGAATGTGGAGTAAGTATAAACATTCAGATTACCAGCGTGTTTGAATGCTGATCAAAGTAATCATCGGCCGGACCCCAATTGGGGAAAATCCATCGAAACAGAACTCCGCAGAAAACGCGCGAAGTGCATATGGGGAGGAAGAGTGCCGCCTGTCGGCTGGAAAAGCTACGCAGTGGCTGACGCCAGCCCCCGTTCCCCCTACATTACGACTTTATCCCACTTTTAGCCAATTCAAAACCACCTGCAGGTCCACGTAGCGAGCTGCTGGTTCTTATGAAGTGCAATCGTGCTACTTGCACTCCCCTTCTAATTACTACCAGCTCGTTTTTTAGTCATTGGCTCGAGCAAACTTGAACCGGAAGGGACAGCATTGGATAATATGTAACGATGAACATTTGGTCATCCAGACCACTTGACTATAGGCAACGACCCGGTGATTTAGAAGACAACGATCATCTTGATTCGGAAGTTGTTGTCAGCTAAGTGCCGTGGAGCTCACATACACATACACATAGAAATCCGGTTGTGAAAGCGTCAGCTCATGTCAGGCAGAAGGATTCTATCTTCGTGGGTGAGTATTGCCCTCATCTTCCCTCCCACCGTTCTCCCCGGCGTTGTATGTGGCAAACACGGCATATGGAAATACGAGAGTTGCTTAGTTGAAGACCGTTCTAAGGTCATAGCTATGTAGAAACTTCAGCTCTAAAAGACCAGTGAAAAGCCCAGACTCTATCGATTACACCATATTTCGAAAACTCAAAGGAGCTGCGCAGTTTTCAAAACTGTAGGGAACATTTCGGCCAGGTTTACTTCAAAAGCTCTTTTTTCAAATCCATCTTTGCATAATTGACGGTATTGAAAATCTGAACGGTCAATTCACTTTGCTCACCAATGCGACATTTCTCCCATTTGCCACTCCTCCGTCCTCCCACTAGCCAGTTCAGCGCATTCTCTGAATGCAGCCTAAATTTTCTAGAAAGGATAATTTATAAGTCGGTAGCTGGTTAGGGCAAAATATGAATGCTCGATTGCCCTCGAAAGATTCGAATATGATTGGAATAATCACGAGAGCTTCTCTATTTTATATCTAAGTTTTCTTCTTTTTTTCGCCATCTGAAAACTTCAACTATTGAATTTAGCTCTCCTGACTTCTACGTTGACTCCAGGCATTCGAAGAATTCAAGAAGTTTCACAAGCTCATTGAGTCCAATAGATGAGTCACCCGAGAGCAATTTTCACTAATAAGAACTGTACTAAGGTCTGAACGTCTGAAACAACCTGCCTTTCTAATAATTCGTTAGCAGACATCCGAATTCCGTGAACAATATGTAATAGCGGAAGGCGTGGTGTCTGTTTGAACTAGAAACTCGAGAACATTTAATTCCTTGAAATTCTCGCCGGGACTCATTGGGTAGTCAACACTAAAGCAATTTCATCGCAGTGAGCAGAAATTGGGATGAAAATTCTAGTAGGGGTTCCTACGTTTTCTGTGGAGCATTTCAACTGTGGGTCCAAACACGCTCTGCCTAAAATGGTCTTTAGCCAAGCATACATAGTACAATCTTACAACCTTGCACCTTTACAATTTCAAATGAATCAATATTCTGTCCAACGAAGGTCGATTTCTATTGATGGGAGATACAAGCCCTATATTATTTTTGTTTAAGGAGAGGAATTGACTTGCGTCATCTGTGACACATGTGGTAGAAGTGGGATGGAAAATGTCAACTAAGTAGCACCGCAAAATGATATCAGGAAAAAAATGTAATATAATTCTAGAAAAAAGTAATTTAAAATGTGCCAATCGAGGACGGGAAAGGGTAATGGAAAATTGGATGACGTGTAGGCGCATAAATTAACTCGTGGGCGTGGGCGAACGACGAACGAATACGTCTAAAAACGTCAATTTCAAAATTATACGTCATTTGACAAACTCTCCTAAAAACCCATAAATAGAGAAAAACTGATTGAATTCAGTAATTTTTTCGAATTTCCCGGTTCACTGCCCCTTCCTATCCACTATTTCCCAACCTCCCGTCCCTGCCACCCCTCTCTCCCTCCCTCTGACTACTGGGCCTGTTTTTTTCGTTAACAATTCTATTTCGTTGGTAGGAAATATGTTCAACTGGTGGATAGTCTCCCAGTACGGCCACTAAATGTATGCGACGAGTAAACTATCTTCTAGGGTCAGAATTTCAAGAATAAGCGGATAAAATTTGCTCCTTCAAGGAACGAGATCAATATTTACTGGTTAACAAAATTAAATAATAATAATAATGAAAATTAGAACGAATAAGAATAATTAAAATGACCTCGTTCCGATTGGGTTCTTTCTAAACGAGCACTACACACAGGGCCGAACAGCAGCTAAGCTCCTTCTAAGCCTTCAGTAGTTCTTAGGTAGGCGACGTGATGACGTGCGCAACGTACTCCTCCCTACACTGCCCACAGAAGAGGCCCCACATGCATACGATTACTTCTAAAATTTTAAGTTTTGAGATGAATTTGAATTCAGAGATAAATTCGGAATTCAAAGCATTCTGGGACCTTCGGAAAGGCACTTATTAACCCCCACTTATGACAGGAGCTAACGACTTCCAATTTTTTAAAGTACTTCTGAATTTACTGTGCTCCAAGCTCTAAACACAATGCTCCCTGGTCACCTGCTGCACGTTGCTGTCTTCAAATCTCTAAGGGTTTTAATAGGACCACTGTTAGCATTTTTGGTAGGATTTTAGAGTTCCCACCTTTTGACTTCGAAAGTGAATATATCGAAGAAAGATCAAAGTAGTCACACTTGGGATTTCAATAAAACTGCTGAAAATACAATATGAAAATACGAGCCGAATTTCAGCTCGTTTACAAATCGACTTGAGAGATTGATATTCTCAAAAGACATCCAAGCAGCTGTATTTCAAAGAGAAACGGATTGAAAAAGGACTTGTTGACTGGCAGCAGCATGCGTTCGCATGGATTAGAAATATGAGCCGCAATCCGGCCAATTTCAGAAAAATGTAGGGTGGGATTGATGCTTTCCGGTAGGTTTTAGGGTGTAGTAGTATCCTGAAGGTTAAGGTGAGGCAGCGAGGGACTATAGAGCTTACTACCACTCTTGGTATCACTGTAGGTATGCAGTGAGTTGAAGGCGCTAGTCTTCTGAAAACTATTTAAATTATGATGCTATTGAATTATTAGTTCTTCTCAAAGCTATTTTATTTATTTATTTATCTAAACTAGTTATTTCCATTATATTAATCGATGACTTTAATTGCCCTATCCAATGATGCACAACTTTCAAATCAAAAAAAAACCAAAAATCAAAAATCAAATCAAACAATCAATTGGAGTTCAAAAAGCCATTTTGTTATCGTACTCTTTAAGCATTCTTTACCGTTGATACCCTTTCAAACAATGAAGTATACTGTCCTATGCAATCAATTCCAAGTATGTCCCACACATGACTAATTTTGTGGTCCATAAGGGTACTGAAATACTCCAACAACATAAAGTTTTTGGGAGCTATAGAACCAGACGATCAGCTTAGCAACTCTGCCCTTTGAGGTAGCTAGGGCTATCCTTTTGCTCGTGATAAGAAAAGGAGAGGTTGGTTCGATGAGTAGAACCAGATTTTTTTTTGAAAAAAGGGAAAAAAATTGAAAAAGTGAAAAATGAAGAAGTTCCAAGACGTTACGTCATCAGGCAGTCACTGTAAATAAACTCTAGGATGACTTTGAGTTAGGGTTTCATCATGGAACAACAGCAACAGTAGCAGACCATCAACTGGTATGTTTTAACCATGAGAGTGTTCGCACAAGCCCAAGAAGATCTTTGACTAGTTGTCGGGCAGAGTGTATGGGCAGAGTGGGGCAGTGCATGGTAAGTACCTTGAGCTCAAGGAGCGCACTACTCATTGAGCAGAATATGGCTAGCTGCGACCTGAACCAGCGCCCAAACTCTTCTGGTACTTGCTCGAACACCACATTACCCTTTCACTGAAGTAACATTCAATATTCTGCATAATAATAAACACGCTATTAAACTTATGCCTTCTCTCATAAACGGAGCAGCATTCATAATTAAAAGTTGGATCAACTGGCAAACAATAGAAGAACTGAAAACGTGGGCAGTGACGAAGTGGGAGGCCTTTACGAGAAACGGTAACGCAGAAAATGGCTGATATTATTCCATCATTAGATTACATTATGGAGAATTTCGTGCACTTCAACAATGGCAAATTTATATTCGCCGCGCAGCTTCAATTTGCCTAGCAACGATTTCTTCCTCTGAAAAAAAGTAAAATCGTTTAGAAATTCTGAATTTCCAGAAGCAGCTGTCGAGAGCATTCGAGAACGAAAGCAACGAAAGCAACTTGTTGACTGCTTAACATGCTGCTGTCAAGACTCTGCTATGCCAATATGCACTGAAGCCATTGAAGGAATGAATCTCGCTACATCCAAATCCTATGTCAGCAGGATATCAAGAAGATAATCCAATACCTCCTCTTTTCAAACAAGGACCGAGAAGTGCAAGTCTGATCCGGATTAGTGCAGGATAAGCCTCGGGCAACCCTGTCATAAAGCCTTTCACCATTACGTACATGAATTTTTTGGAACGGATGATGTGACATTAAAGAGATTCCTCTCATTCCTCTAAGTGGTAAAGACTTGCTCTTCACAGAGAACGTCCATATTCCGGTTTAGGCCCTCAGACGCACCTGAGACTTTTCTTCACATTTGTCGATTGGGTCAAATAGATAATTGACGGATTTGACGAAAAGCTGGGAAATCAGACTTTATAATGATATTTAGGAATGAAACAGATCAGATTCCATGGTAGACAGCCATTAGGAGAATGAATTCTCGCGAGAATATAACACAGCTCGATACTGGTAGTAGAATAGGACGTTAGACGTTCCCAATGTACATATAGCTAATATACATTTATCACCTAGCTCTATCAGAAACGAACTTTAGCCACACCTCCTATATTCTACCACCGTATCTCCTCTACAGTGCAACACTTTTAATTTGATTTTTTCATCTTTCATATTGATGCAAGACTATTTAATGCAAAGGCACCCTGAAGAGTGATGCCCTCTTTATGGAGCTTTTTTCCTTGGAGTGCCTATCAACTGCTTGGTCATAGCAGGATAACACTTTTCAGTGTTTCGTAGGAATTGAAAATTTGAAAAAGAAATTGAAAAAAAGAAACAAATTGAGAGGAGCCCTGAGTTGGCGAACAGTTCAGTCATTCCAGTGCACTTTACGAGGGAAACAATGGATTTCCCCAGTTTCCTGAAAAATCACACAGAAGAACTTCTTTTTTTTTCTTTTCTCCACCTCGCTTACTCGAATGGTAGTTTGATTTGGAAAGGCTCCACTTCGCTCTAAGCTACCTCCCTCTTCTTACAAGCGATAATAATAAAAATAAAGAGGTCACAGAACGGCAATGTATGCCCATTAAATGGATGAAATGAACGATTAATGAAATGATTTTCTGTTGAATTTGTCTCAATCCTGGAATGCCTCTCATGGAGACCTATATAACAAATATGGAGTGAATAAATGTGAAATCAAGAGCAATATGAATATCCACACCCAAATTCCCTGTAAAATCAGAAGATCTGCACAAAAAAAGCTGTTGCGGGGGAGAATCATGATTCTGTGGAGTGCTAAATAAGTATTGGCGCTGATCCATGTCATATGTAAGGCTCAACATTTTCCCCGTGAATTAGCATCATTACAACGTCCCTTAGGAATTCTTTACCTATATATAGCACAGGGAAATGTCCTTTTATAAAAGGCCGTCAAAAGTACATACCATTGAACTTGATTCACGAGAAAATGATTAACATGGAAATGTTTAAGATTTCATTATTAGGATTTATGGTAGAGTAGTAGGAATGGAATAATGTATGCGGGAAGCCTACAAAACAATGCACTTCACTTATAAAGAATCTATGGGTTCCCACGAACTTGATAACCTAGGTGATCCTTAAATAAAAGCTATTTTCATGGCTCTCAGCACACACAGTACACGGTATTACTTCCAAGGATCGCTCTGAGCGCTCTGAGTCCAAGGAATTCTATCCCAGCCTCCAACTCATCCACCACTCTACTTTGCGGATTCAGAAATCCCCAAAGTAGAGTGGTGAATGAAATGGAGGCTGGGATTGAATTCTTCCAGAATACGCGAAATTGCATTATTGAATGAAAGGATATGGATCGGGCATCAAATAATTATCACAGATCGTTGTTCAGTTGTTAATCTACCCGAATGCCCTTTTTAGTCCAAATGGGACTTTGAGCACAATGAAAACACATCTTTTTGCTTCAACTTTTAAAAAAGTGTGAATAACAAATGCAGAGTTCGGGTAACTGCGATGGAAGTACGACTGGATTGCCCCGAAAGGGCAGCTTTGACGTCATTCACAGCAAATAATCCGCCAAGCGATTACATCATAAGACTCCCATGAATATAATGAGTAAGAAACCGATCGGTACCCATTAGAAAAACGATCGAATAAAAAACCAGTTATATGATTACCGTAGAATGGAGACCGACTAGAAAAGGAAAGTCGGGGCTTCGACGATTAGTCAGTCTTTTCGCAATGGGCCATGAACTCGGCTATAATTAATGAATTGACAGGCGATTGGAAGTAGATGGTTCAAGCCGATTAGGGCAGAGTTTGATTGAGGAGTTGATTTACAAACCACACATACTCAACCCGGCCACCTAGCACCTTCTCGCCATTGAAGGTTGGTTAGTACTTATAGATTACACTTCAAACTCGCCCTACGGCAAGGTCATGTAAAAAGCTTCCTGGAAACGAATTTCCTACGCGGCGAATCTTGGTGACTCACAAATCAGAATGTCCTATTGAAATTGCTTTAAACAAGTGGCAACGTAAAAAGTAAGATTTGCATTTGAAGCGAATACTTCACTCGTTTTCCTATAGTGAAGCCCATCTGCCACAAATTCAATTCACAACTCCCGAAGGTAACAGATCAGGTCTGACAGCTGGGCATGGCACGATCTTTTACTGATTCATCATTCAAATGACTGATTAAGCTCTGATACATGGAGTATCTTGGGAGATGACCAGCCAATGTTGGACCGTTCTAATTTCATTTTCTTTTTTAGACATAAGAGCTACCGCACCCAGTATACATAAAGTACACTACGAACAAGACCAAATATTAGGTAATTAATTGCATTTGGCAGAGCTGAATGGCAATTTCAACGAAGGGGCATTGCATTTAACAACAGTTTAATGTTGTCGTAGCCTTCTTTTTAGGAATGATCCCAAAAAAAGGTAAATGATCAACTCGTTGTGATGTCTACGTCATTCTGCAAAAATGAATACATGAAATCTTTCACAACAGGTCAACATTTTCATTGTTCAATATTTTGAAATGTTCATTTTTTACGTAAACAGAACTAATTGATCATCTTCTTTTTTAGAATTTTTCAGAACTTTTTGAAAAAAATGAACATTTTTACCGATGAAATGTTACCGTACCTTCAGCGTGACGTACACAACTCTGGTCCAAAAAGGCACCTTCCCTTTACCTCTACTCCTAATATAATCTCCAAGTTGTACTTTTGCCGCTATTCTACATAGAATCGGCAATTCCTCGTAGTTTTGACCCGAACGTTTAAGAATCCCCACACAGCAGGCTTGGGTATCTCTTAAGTATTTCGCGACAGCGACAAAAGGAAGGTTGACGTCCAAGAAAGCCAATGGCACGACCACAACCAGGTGATGACGGAAAGCGGACGATCAAAGTTGGTTTCGAACATGATTTGGTAGTATATTGTGAATAGAATGGAAGGGACAAGTTGGGGCCGAGTACTTGGCCTCTGGAGCAGCAGAGACTTCTGCCAGAACCGGAACTAGCGTACTTCTTCGGATAAGTCTGAAAAGAAGAAGTAATCGTTAGGTAATCTGCCCTGGAGCACGCCTACTCATAGGGTGGCGAATCCATTTCTGCCCTAAAGGTGCAATGTCCTTCAATAAAAGGTCTGAATTCATAGATTGCAAAGTTCTTCAACGATTCCCAACTGGGAATTGGTTATTGACGCATTCAAACTGCCCCTTTTTATTGTTTTTCTGATTTATCATTTATGTAAATGAGACAGCTGGTATGAATGACCCATTGTGCTTAATGAGCGGAAAGAATACACCCAAAAGAATCAAACGCTCTGATGGTGATTCCGGTACTCTGAAAATCATTTTGTAGGCTTACAATGAGTATAAAATGATGGTGGTTGAATGGATAACACCAAGTGTGGCGATAGGGGATGAGTGTGGGAGAATGGACCAAATAGAGCCTCGATTAGGTATAAAGTGCATTTAATTTCATTCCATTGAGTACCAGGTGGACACTGCCGTCTAACATAGAAAAGTAGAATCACATAGCAAACGCTCCACTAACCGTTACCCGTGCTATCCAGAGTGACCAAAAGATAATGGATAATCCCATCTTGGAACGCGCCCCGCGTCCGAGCCTCACTCAGAATTATAGCGACGGTTTGAATGCTTGTGTGGCTTCACAGTGAAATGCCTTAGACAGCCGATGTGCACGTCAGTGCTTTCATCTTTCCAGACTACTCTGGTACTNGGAAGGAGTGGGGAAATCGGACCTAATGGCCCTATAGGCAGCGCCATATGAAAGAGTTCTTTCCAATTACTGAATGTTTTCTAAAGGTTGCGGACTGATCTGTGAGGTTTGATCTCAATGTTTTCTCTCATTTTCGATAATAAATAGTTATTGCATTGGCCAAACGGTCGTACTTAACCAACCTAAAAAGGGTAATAGGCGCAAGCCAGGGAGTGCAAAGTTAGGCAATCATTGGATTGCTCCAAAATCTAGATTGAAATCCGGAAAGCTAAACCAGCTAAGCCCCAAAATTTTTGAAGCCAATTTCCTTCTAACGCCAGTTTCGAGGACAATTATACGAGAACTCCAACGGCGAGAAACCTACTGTTCATGGTAAGCGGTATGGTAAACTGAACTTGCTGAAGAACATTAGATGTTATTCCGACTACCTAACGCTGTTGGTGCCTTGCACAAAAGTATTTATCTCCTTACCAATCGTGTTCTTAAGATTTTTCGCTACTCGATTGGCCAGATTTCCTTTCCCTGCATAGCCAATACGTTTGATGTGAGATCTCTTATTGCATGGTCTTAAATATTTGGGTTTAGAAAACACCATGATCTTCTATACCTTAAGATACCAGAAAAACGAAGGAAGCGGAGAGCACTAGTGAACATCGGAGGTGGGGGAAAGAAGGCAGGAACATCCAGCTTGGTCTGTTCGCCCTAACGAGCACTTCAGCTGCCAAAAAAAAATTTTGCCTCTGTATGTAGGACGAGCCCGCAGTTGACGCTTGTAAACAAGCAGTAAATACGCTATGTTAAATGTTTCTTTAACCTGTACCTTAGTACAGAAAGAAATACGGATCTTTAAAAATTCTTAAACTATCGGAAACGATCAGTGTTTCTTCTTTTGCCAATTTTCTTCGAATAGCATAATATCGTGCGATCCGCACTGGAACAGTTCGGATACAACTGGATCATCGGGACTGATTTTTCATAAAAATCACTGGGAAATCGATTTCTGACTCTGTATTAGAATAGTGGGAACACGCACGATCGAAGCCTCACCCTAGGTTGATCACCCTAGACTAACCTATACCGCAGGTTTTCCGGCCTCTCCCCTTGTTCTCCCACATCTGCAACTATCGCGTCACTTCGGAGGAGACGTTAGACAAGAACGATAACCTGGTGAGCCAGATTGCTACCGTAATTTCCCTACCACTTCATGCTGAGTACTGACACTCTATTGATACTTTTTGAACTACAGTAACTTGCAGCTAAAGGTAATATGACGTAAAAGTGAGGTACGGTAAAAACTTGTATCCGAGTTCCATCTTCAATTTCATAATGGACAGAGCCGCCTTTTCATTTAATAGAACACGTCTCATGTCTTTTCAAGTGTTTTTATGGAGGAACAAAAAAAATGACAGAGATGGATGGCATGAAATGCTTTCTGCTTTGATTAATTCCAGGTTTTGAAGCTTATTTCCGTAATTGAATACATTCGCCGTATCCAGAATGTCGATGGGACTGTAGCTTCTAACAATACAAAAGGGGAACGATAAAAAGTTAACGAGATTCTGCTTTATCGTTCAGTGGGAGGTCGTTTCAATCGCAAATACCTGATTCAGGCGATTCAGTTCGAAATGAAAACCAAATAAAAAGCCCCTTTAGATAGAATGGGGTCATCTTTTTGCCAAGCAAAGGCATAGCTCATAGACTGAAGACCAATTTCGAACTGAGAAAAGCCTCCTGCAAGAGCACACAGAACCTTCCTTTTTCTCATGGGTATCACTTGCAGGCTGAAAAAACCCTGTTGCTCCCCCCTACCAAACATCTTCAGATTGAATTACCAAGCCACTTACGTTGTTGGCAGAGTTCTTTCACCACTTACAGCTCGTTTGCTCTTTTGCTGATCAATTTGCTAGTCTTTCCTCTTCTTCCGACGTTCGTCAAGCGTTTATGGTTCGCCTATTCACCGAGGTAAAAAAAAACCAATCCGAATAATTGAATAAATTAGATAATTTACCAAGAGGGTTTCTGAGTGGAATAGATCTCGTTCGTTAGCGCGAAGGGTTTCCTCACGAAGCAGGATTTTACCGAAAGGAGTATCTCTCCTTCCAGCCCTAGTTACTCCCCTTGCTTGCTCGCTCGCTCCCCTTTCCCATTGAATGGAAAATCCCAAATTTCAAAAACATTCCAATTTTCCTGAATGTACAAAACATCTTCACTTGGGGCGACTATGTGGCCTCTTGGTGCTGCCCAGCAGTTTCACTATCGGAGTGCAGCCTGGTCCTGGAGGTCTGTGTACTATTATCATCAGAAAACTTCGGGGGCACGGGAAACTAACGTACCACCACCATTGAATGCTGATCCTTACGAATTAGTGGAATGGCCAAGTAAGTAACCAAATATGCAGCTCTACAATTCCCAACAGGAACCTACTTAGGAGACTGGATGGGTTGATGAAGGAAAGCAGAAAAAGTCGTCGTCCTGTTCTCTATATGCGCTAATATACTTTCCTATCGAATTTCCTATCTCTGCGAAAAGAGTGCTCCGTGGGAAAGGTATGAGACTTCTGGAACACCAAACCTCAGGATCAAAAAAATTACATCAAAATAGCCCTCGAATACGTTGGACAGTTAAGCTCAAGTAGAGATTTGCTGAAGGGCAATTCAGTGCTCCTATGCTCCAGGACGAATTCGAAATTAATTAATCCTGATGAATAGGGCGTGGGAGAGACGAGATATCCGAGTCATGCGTGGGTAAGTGATTCTACTTGGCCCAGTCCTTCCTCTACCCAGAAGATGCAACAGAAAGAGAACAAAGAAAGAAAGCAAACAGTGAAGAGAAATGCCCATTAAAATGCTTTTCAAAATAATCTCCATTATAATCTAAAATGGGCAAAATCAACCCGACGCCGAATGATGTGCCGCCGTTAATTTCGTGAAATCCTGCTGAAAAGTGAATTGAAAACTCCTCTTCAGTCAGATTTCTAAGAAACTACGAGAAAAAACCGAGATAATCGCAGCTTCAGTGAGAAGAGGCAGCAAAACGATTAGGAGAAAGTCGCTCGTAGAATAATCAAACCCGGAGGAATTCAGCGGAGCTACGCTTTGCACTTTCCCTCGAACTCGAAAGCGTTCAGCGAACGGAGAAAAAAAAGAAAGGAACAGGAAGGAAAAGTCGTGAATGATTTCATCCAGGATTGCAGTTTGAATAGGATTTTCTTTGAACAAAAAAAAGGTCTCTCTTAGTTTCACACCGAATAACCTAATTTGTGTAGACACACGCACACATCCAGCACTTCACGCGGGATCCATCAATCTTCAGGGAATGGCGGATGCGTTAGAGTCAGCCGGCGCAAAGCTGCCACGCAGATCACTTCTCCTCCTCGGTTTATCCATCAAGAATCCATGAAGGGTCCGTTATTCCAGGCGTCAATCATGCCAATCAAGCTGACTGGCACGGCCGCAATTCACTTATCCTATTTGGATGAGAATGTGAAGAAAAATCTTGGCCAAGGGGGTGATAGGAGTCTGTAAAAATGAAAATCCAACTAGTTCCCTACTCAAATCAAGCAATAGTATTAGCAATTAAAGAAAATGGCGTCAGCTTTTTCAAACGACAAGCACAAGGGCTATTCCTAGTTCGGAAGAGTCTTCGAGCAGTAAAACGAATCAGACAGACACGCCTTCTGTCAGTCAACAAGGGCATACTTCACGGGACGGGGCTTTCTGGAACGCACCTAAAAGCAATCCCCTAAAGGAAGATTCTCGTAGGCAGTTTGGAAATCGTGGAGAGCGATGGAATTCGTTGCAGTCGACGAGTCAAAAGTGATTGAATAAGGGTCGGCTGCGGCAGCAGCAAGGGAATAACATCGACGATGAAGTAGGCGGAACGCGGGATGGTGGGGCTAAGCATGAGGCGTTCGGGGTGATTAGAAGATGGTAACCATAGTCTGGGCTGAAGCTGAAGTCGGAATATCTTCAGATGTACTTCAGCTGCTCAAACAGTTGAGTGGGAAGGAGATGCAGTGATGTTGTCGCCTGACGACAACCACTTTCGAAAATAAGTCAATACTTGTGATGAAGTAGGTGTTTACGCAAATGTCGATAATGCAGAATGGGAAGATTCACGTTGGATATAAGAAATTCTCCAGCCATGAGGGAACCCCGAGGAGTCAAGGGCTATCTGCGTAGGCGATGAAGAGACTGACTGAGAGCAATGAAATGCTAATAGCTGTCACTCATGATACAAATTAGCATCAAGCATTTCAACCCCGTGCTAGTCAGCCCTGTCCTACTCGTGCCACTCTCCAGGCCCGAACTTGCTGCCCTTTTCCCGTGATTCAATATTCCGTCCTTACTGATGACAATAATAGTAGAGGTGGTCGAAGAGCCTGTGACTGACTCAGGAGGCTAAAATTATTTGGGTTGTGACGTTCCCAGCACAAAGTTGCCTCTGATACGACTGTGAAAAGCCAAGAAGAAAGGTTCGACCACCATGGACTAAGACAACCAGTCCCCAGAGACAAAATCTCTTCCCTTCCTTGCCCGCACCCTCGCCCCACCTTTACTCGTTGCATGCGTTCACCCTTCTGCCTGATTCATAATGACTATAGAGGCTGTTTACGGCCACGTTTTTTCCCCTCTCATTCCTGAAATCATTACAGAGAAGCTTCTTCTCTGAGGACCAGTGATTGCGCCAGTTGGGTAAACAGCACTTCCTCGTATGCCCTCATTCACTGCCCCATTAGTACCTGCACTGTCCTGAACAGAGATTTCCGATTTTTGGTTCCCAGCCATTGCAAAGGATCCTNAAGCAACAAATCCGTCTTCTAAGAATGCCCTCATCTTGATCTCATATTTTCATGTTGCCAACCATGACCCTTTAGTACGAGGCCATTCTCGCCTTACCCATTACCACTTACTGTTTGCCATGCTTTCTTTTATTGAGTACTTCCAGATACTCCATAATACGACAATCAGCTTCACTGCTTACTTAACTGGAACATACTCTGGAACATGTCCAATATTTTCTCTTTTTATAGGGATACGGTATCGTGAAAGCACTCCTAATAGCCGACATATCAAGTTATTTATGGGCACAATCACTCTATCTTGCTGGGCCGTTGCCGGAGATTCGTGTGGTAAACGGGGTTTTGTTTATGAACCCTTCTCAGTGTATCGCCCTATGGCCTACAAATCGCCTACAGGGTTGAGCTCATGTACAAGTTACTGTACCCATTCCACACAGGTTTTACGCGGAGGATCCGACTGCAGAAAGGTTGGAGGTTTCTTGGCATTGGTGAGCTTTAATCTGAGAGAGTAACCTGGTCCATCCCGACGTAGCGGTGCCCCTTGGCACTGCAACGTTAAGACGGCCGCGGTTCTGGAACTGATTGGACATGGAAGGTATGCGCCTAATATGCTTTACTACTGCAGTTATTTCTGTACAACTTCAAATGGATATGGATTTTTGCATCAGCGACAACCCTCTACTGACAGTCATCTTACGTAATTAGCCCTTAATCCTTTGTCCTATTACGGCACAAAGACGTAATGAATGTCCAAGCTTTTGAAATTGCAGCAAAGGAATCCAGGGCTATGCACCGAAAGTTACCGTACTTCCCTTACAACGTCCTTGAACAATCAGTAAGTCCAATTTTCATTTGAAAATACATTAAGTTGCTTGCCAAAAACTGCGCATTTTCGTTCCCATGTTGTTAAGTCCTTGGGGATTGCTGAACGTTCAGTGTGTTATATCAACGGTTTCAAGACATGATAAAGGATTGATACCGGAAGCTCGAATTTGGACACTCCGACCTGACTGGAAAATTGCGATGTGGGAGACCAGCTGGGCTGGATTAGGATCACCTTCTGTAGCTTGTCGAAGGGATTCCAGATAGTACCCGCTGGTTGACAAAGGAGCTTAACAACCATAACGACACAGTAGCTGCCTATCTTTATCGTCCCGGAAAGACAAGAAGATACGGCGTAAGGATGCCTCATGAGCTTAGCGGTCACCAGCTCTAAGTAAGACGAGAAGCTGCCACAACTTGTTGATTTTCCTACGCACCCTCGCATGGCTGAACGACTTAATCACCGGCGACGAAAACTGGGTTCCTTACGTAAACTTCATGAGGAAGCGACAGTGGCTTGGAATTGGAGAGCATGGAATTCCAAAACCCGAAACAGAACTTCAACCTGAAAGGCATTGGTCAACGTTTGGTGGATTTTGAAAGGGATAGATCCCACTGAGAGTTGCTGCCTTCGAACTCCGCTGTTACCGTCGAAGTACACTGTGCCCAGCCCGATCGCGCTGCTGCAGCTTTAGGAGAGAAACAACGGAAAGTCTAGTTTCCCATCAATAATACTTGTCTTCACATTGAAAAGAAGACCCAGAAGAAACCACAAGAAATTGAGATAGCATGCCTAGACCACTCGTTGTTTTTACCAGGTTTGGGCCCAACATATTACCACCTGTTCCTGTCGCTATCGAACCATTTGAAAGATAAAAAGTTCGGCGATGTGAAGCAACACGGGAAGTGCAATGGCGAGTTTCTATACTACTCGAAGCTTCAGGAATTCCATGCAAGCGGGATCCACAAGTTACCTGATAGATGGCAATATGTTGTCGATAATGATAGTGAGTCGCCATAGACCGTCACTGCAATCTCCTTTTCCGGTATCTGCTTCTCAAGATTGCTCCTATTCAATGAACACCTTTAGAGTTTTTTAGGAGCTTATTTTTTGGACACACCATCTTACAAGAACAGCTTGGAAGGTATTCATGACACAGGAGAACCGATCAATTTGTGGTCGATATGGACGCAATCGAACCCTTGCAAATGGCGTAGTGCACCCCAAAACGCAGAGATTGACATCGCTCCTCTTCCAAAATGGCTTGGTGTTCACAGATAGAGGCCCTAAACCGAAACGTAGGCTGGTTGTGAACATGCCGAGTTGATGGTCGGACATGGAATGTGCTGTCAACTCCTATAGTTGTGTCAGTGGGATCCGGATGAACTCCCAGAGGTTAGCTTCAAGAAAATAATGTTAATCCACTCAGCCACCTTATTTCATGGACGACGACAAAGACGACTCAGACCACTTTTTTACGGCGGTACCTATCATGAACAAAAATGTTGCCGTAACCCTAGGGGTGCTGTTGATTACGACAGTTTCATACATAGGGGTTGTTTTGTTAATACTTTTATTACAGGATCACCATTAAAACTTCAAACTTCAAAGCATGAGTTGTCAAATTCAAAAAATAAATGACTTACAAGAGGCAATGCATGCACCGGATAGTTGGTCATAGCAAGATGATGGCATTCGCTAGGGTTAAGCCAATAAACATCTGATTTTCCCGATTAGTCAAAAGTTAGTAGATGATAAACGTGTGAGAAAGCAAACCAAGCTAGCTGACTATACAATATGGCCGGCTTAACTATAAATAAAACAAGTAAACCGTAAATATTGAAAGGCAATGTCACAGGGCTTACATAGAATGTTGAACAACGCGTCTCAGTATATCAAAAATATCACAAATTAGAGCATAGGAAGCTGTCCGATCGGATGCAAGGAAGAGATACAGAAAAGCGAATGAGATTACTGACAATAGACTGCTTCAAAACAGGTACAAGTATGCGACTAGAAGTAAAAAAAACTAGAGACCATAGCAGGGGTCAGGACTAAAAGAAGCACACAAGGGAGGAAAAGAACATTAACTCACAGAAGCGCAGAAGAAGGCGATCAGATAAAGCAGGAAAACACACTTAGGTTGGCGTTCATTTCAAATCGCCGATAAACGTCGTTCTTGGATATTTCTCCTTCAGCTGCTTCCACTGGACTATGATATCATCAGCCAAGCCGGTGAAGTAAAGAATGGATCCTGAATCAAGAGAATAGTAGGCACTGAGCCCGCATACAAGAACAATGAAATATAAGAACGGGCATCCTTCACGATTACAACCATAGTATTCGGGGAAATCATTCTTTTCCAATTTTAGTACTAGAAATTCGAAAGGATAATATCCTGATGGGCTGAGGGAGAACCAGGACGGAAGAATGCAGACTTGATNCGTTCTCGGATATTTCTCCTTCAGCTGCTTCCACTGGACTATGATATCATCAGCCAAGCCGGTGAAGTAAAGAATGGATCCTGAATTAAGCAGAATAATAGGCACTGAGCCCGCATACAAGAACAATGGAAAATAAGAACGGGCATCATTCACGATTACAACCATAGCATTCGGAGAGAAAGCATTCTTTTCAAATTTTAGTACTAGAAATTCGAAAGGATAATATCCTGATGGGCTGAGGGAGAACCAGGACGGAAGAATGCAGACTTGATATACGGACCACTCCATGGTGGATGCCATGTCATAGAAAAATCGCTCAAAATCTCTATTCTTACAAAACCAAATAAGTCAAACATTTACAACTAAGCCATCTGGCGTGGCGCGATGATAAACATTTTGGTACTCAGCCCACCATGTGAAAATTACGGGCAGCTCTCTTGTGTATACCCTAATTTCCTACCTTTCAAAACGACATTTTTAAACTTTCGTGGGTGATCTCCCAAAGCCTAAGATTCTGCATATGCTTCAAAAGAACGAACTTACCAGATAATGACAAACTTTCAACGCGGCAAATAGATTCTTCGTAAATTATTATCGTATCACGCAAACGTATCATGTCAAAAAGTGCAGCGGCAAATACAACTGGAATACAGCTTCCAGGACCATTCACAAGTAGAAGATCAGGTCTGAAATAGTTGCATTCACAATGGTGAATCGAACAGCACATTTGTACGAGTTTCCCATCAACTAACATCAATCAAAAGGAAGACATATGTGTATGAGGGTGAGCTGGACGCTTCGTTAAGGTATTGAGAACTCTGCTCATCGCTCATCGTCTCGCTCAATGGCACAGGGAGGAATGAAATCAAGGTTTTTTTTTTCTTAAGCGGTGGGTGCTTGTCTATTTTTTCTGCAATTTCGTGCTAAGAAATCCAAAGCCATGGAAGTGGACAACGATGTTTTGCAAATCACGGTTCTAGAAAGCAAGAGACCCTCAAGGCTTTCTCGCATCTCAGAAGCCCTCGATCAATAAAGCGGCCCTAGCTTTTTCAAACATTTCAATGAAAGGCCCAAAATGTAATATAAAGTGGGTTTTAAGTTACCGTACGGCGTACCAAATATAATTGTCTCTGAGATGAAGTATGAGCACTACAAAAATTGATTACGTATGTACAATAGCGGCTGTAAGAACATCAAAGAAAAAAGCAAAGCACCAGTGAAGGATAGCTCAGCAAGACGTCAAACGTACTTAGCTTTCCATACAATTTGTAGAGCATAAATGATAGAGTACAGCGTTGTCGGCACCGCAGTCAGGAAGCTTTGCCCAACTTCACGACTTCGAGGAATGCGACAAATTTGGAAAGCGCCGCTGTCACGCGTTTTCTCAAAATTGAGAACCTGAAACATCTTACATACACACAAATTTCACAAAACAATACCAATACTATTTGAAGCGGTGAATGTCAATGATAAATTGGAACCCTAGGTGTTGCAGTCCACTCTGATGCGTGAGATGGGTATAAGAAGCGAGCGAAATTCTCCACGCCAGGATTTCCAATATCACATCTGAATCCCAACCCTCAGTACCCCTAACCTTACTTTTATTCAGTTCGAAAAACGACATATGAACCTAACTGCTGTAGAAGCAGTTTCATAGATGTGTATAAAAGTTTGTGAGCGCGCGCTCAATTGTCATAAATTGCGACAGCGCTTGGGCTGAGAAGGGTTTTCTGCAGACGATAGTCTGCCCAGCCATAGGCGCTGTGTAAACGCACTGGTCAACGTACAACTGTATGAGATCTTTTTTTAGTCTTTTCAAACAAATTACAGTATGTCGACTTACCATAACACATCAAAATACAACCAGAATAATAAGCAAAATTCCAAGGGTTTAACACATACCTTATCCTCACTCATATGATCCGTATCAGCCACCACATAGCAACGAGGAGTGTACTGACTGCCAAGGTGTTTGAGTAGTTCGAGCATTTCCGTTGTATGTCCACCGGAGCCCATCACGCAACACAAGGAGACTGTCTTTCTACTTTGAGGATTCAGCTTCTTTTCTCCATGAGAATGTCGTACAAGATAGCACAGATAGCCGGTGGTCAAAAATACACCCCATAGAATAAGGCTCACAATGAAGAAGAAAAACACGTANTTTAACACATACCTTATCCTCACTCATATGATCCGTATCAGCTACCACGTAGCAACGAGGAGTGTACTGACTGCCAAGGTGTTTTAGCAGTTCAAGCATTTCCGTTGTATGTCCACCGGAGCCCATTACGCAACATAAGGAAACTGTCTTTCCGCTTTGAGGATTCAGCTTCTTTTCTCCATGAGAGTGTCGTACAAGATAGCACAGATAACCGGTGGTCAGAAATACACCCCATAGAATCAGGCTCACAATAAAGAAGAAAAACACGTAGATCATGAGGAATCCTGAAATGCGAACAATGATTCAGGCAGTCTAGTGCATTGAACGGTCAAAAAATTGCACGTCGACATCCCTAAAACCGAGAATAATCAGTAACAAAATGGACCTTAGAAACGAGGATGAAAACGGCACTACAGGCAATGACGTAAGACAAATGAGCCGAACTTTCTTGAAAATAAGTGTAGCTGTAGTTCACTAGATGAGATCCCAGGCTTATTTTTGATCCACAACAACCACTACCACTTAATAGCTCATTGAAAAGCAGAGATTAGTAGCTGTAGGAATGTTCTCGGATGCAAAAATGTCCCTGCCTTGGATGGGATGAACATTTCTACGAATTGCGCGTATTTACTGTGTGGTGTACGTGAAATGCGGAGGATACTAATATGTGACGGCATTTCCGTGTGCCTTCATTTGAACAGCGATTTTTGCTTTACAATTTTTACGGGTTTTTTGCCTTTTTTTTTCTTACACATGTTTCTGTGATGATTTTAGGGTCCAACCGTCGTTTGTTGTGGTCGCCTTCAGAATGACAGCCACTGATGGTAGGTTATTATTTCCAGATGTATTTTTTATTTCTTCAAGCATTTTTGTCCCAATAATCAGGTCTGTAGTTTTATTTTGATGGTGCCATATTAGCTAGAGGCTAGTGTAGACTGTTGTCATGTCTAGGGAGCTTGTTGCGCTGCATCACGCCTAGTTAACCAGTAGTTAATGAAAATTCAAGGATAAGCGAGGGGTTCTGATTGAATCAAATGAAAATGAGCGCATAAAAAGGACGGGTTTCAAATTCGTGGAATATTCAGTGAGCATACAATGGGACCTGTTGTGGGACGAGTGATAAGGGCCTGACAATGTAAGGAAAGGAAAATACCTGCCGTGGGTGAAGGGACAAAGCAAAGGAGTCGAAAAAACAGGGATTGTTAAATGGTTTGGTGTGGCTAGGAGAAAATGGGGAAGTAGATAGACGGCGGTCAAGTATTTAGCAGAACAGAATACTCATAAACTTGGTAGAGTGATTCTTACATTCTTGAAGATCGAGCTATAAATCCAATCCATTCCTCCTTTTCTCATTTATGAATTTTTACGCGTTTTTTTAGAAATATACGAGCTGGATTACGATGAGGAGCCCGTATTCGAGACAAATGTCAGGAGCAATGCGTCGGTTAGTTATTTATCCTATTTTTTCGAATTTGTTTATAACATGGCCTAAGCTCTACGAAATGGAAGCATTCGTAAGCTGCTAACTTACTTAGTGAATTATATAAAAGAATCACTGGAAATTCCACCAATCTATTCGTTTATACAATATATATATGCTTTATATGCTGGAGGGTTTGCTCGTGAAATTGGTACTTGAACATTAGAGTATGCTTTCTGTATTCCCATTACAGGCCCTCACAATTTATTTTTTGTTATTTATAGTAAATTTTCTACTCAGAGAGGCCCTACGACTTTGTCCCGGACCAGAATTTTTTTGGAATACATTAAACAACTGGCTGTTTCTTGTTAGGATTTGGGTACTTTCTTTGTTTATTTTCCTGTGTTTTTTTATCACTTTCTCATCCATCGGAATAAGTTGTAGAATAGGAAATGAGCACAAACACATGTTTTGGAAGCGAATTTCTTCCCGAACCAATGCTAGGCAAGTCAGCTATGCAAAGCTTTTCAATTTTTTTCTTCCATTTTTTCCCCATAATCTGTCCAGATATGGCAATTTTGCGCGAATTTGCTGCTATGAAGTTTGAGGTATTCTCTGTGGGTTATGGTGAGGAGGCCTTCATAACTAATTATTTGTGGCTGTTTCTTTAGTGTAAAACATGACTTTATAGAGGATGACATCTTTTCATCTAAAGCATTGTTGCGATATCGGATCAGAATCACGGTCTTTCCTTTTTGGAAAGCAGAAATTCCAGACTGTTGGTAAATATTCTGTTTGAGGAGTGTAAGAATAGGCGCCTCTTGTTATTTCCCACAAATAAGAGCTATTTACATCAATTTCCCACATATAGGCATGTTTTTATAATGCATTTTTTCGAGCGAGAAACTCCTAAAGCACGGAAAATTTCTCCAGTTGTCTCTTCACGCGCATTTTAGTTTCTCCGGCACCACTTGGTGCTGATATGTAGGCAAACCCCTGCAATGATTGTAGAAGCACAAATGAAGTTCGCTCTGGGAGAGATGAAGGAGTCTGTGGAAGCCTTTCTTTCTGACTGTATAATTATGGAAAAGGACTTTAAACTTAGTCGGCCAGACATCGTTTTAGCTCGGTTAACTCGTGGATGTTGGTATGCAGCTCCAACTATAGCATAAAAGTGAACCCCCTCTGTGACAGAAAATCTCGCATGTCTCCCTTCGGCTACTGGCCGATGTGATTGATCAGTTTATTTGAGCTTCGATGTAATATGCTTTCCTCATATTGTTACTGATAGTTCCAGTACCACCAAGGCTCCCGCAATATCCTTAGATTTAGGATGCAAGCGTTTACTACAAAGATAATAGGAATGACTATAATTCTGTAGAGGAATGGTTAGGTGCGTACCCTTATGTAGATATAGATTTACATGCCACAGGTTTTTTTGAAGGTAAGCTCAGTGGCACTACCAAATTTGTTGGTGATATTGTAAAGATATTCGGTAATTAGCACACCAATAGTCTAACTTTTTTTTCACTCCTCTATTTCAAACAATGTCACTTCACCCATTCTCTCTTTCCCAGAACCATTGATGAGCATCAGGGGCAAGTGAATATGGGTTCGTCTGGTGAATGAAGACGCTAAACGAGCCATTTTTGATCTGTTTTCAATAGTATATCATTTTGTTATGTTTGCTTATTGCTTGGAATCTTCTATAGATTTCATTTTGATGCAGTTCACTTACTAGGCGAATCTGCTCACTCAGTTATCAAGTCCTTATCAAATCCCCTTCTTGGCAGTCGAATGGTTCGAGCAGCGGCAATGAAACTGTCATGGCTTTTTTTCTATTAATTCTATAGTCAGAAAATTTACGAGCTCGCTGTGAGCTCTACCCTAATGGGATTAAGATGATTAATTTTATTGATGTGCTTTGGCATTTGTCATAAGCTTTGTGGACATACTACTATGGTAACGAGGTAAACGGTGAATTGTGAAATCTATCCCATTATGCACCCGAGCTCAAAAACTCGAATAGAAATGCAGTGAATCAGAGGCTCGATCACAATGGGGTGTGTATGGGTGGAAGTAAATGTGAAAGTTTTTTAGTATTCAGTTTCTGTAGGGGGACAACTCCATTCCAGATCCTTATACCCGATGATGTTTCAGATTAAAACTGCTTTTGGGTAGATCATGGGGAGCAGAGGAGAAAATGTTCGTCAGAAATTCAGTTCATTTGTTTCATGCGTCGTGTTTTTGTGTAGTTTCTGGAAGAAGGCTATGTTCAGTTAAGGACAATGTGAAAAGCCCTGTGCTCTCGCCGCTTTCTGGCATCTTAGCGGTCCCTTTCTAGTCAGTAGTAGGGGATGATGCAGGTATTTCTTCGGTACTTTTCGAAAAGCTGAGAGTCTTGGAAAAAGGAGTAAACTCTTCTGTCCGTAAGTCTCCTGTGAGTTCACTTCTGAAAATTTGAAAATTGGAAGACAGTATTCCGTTCAAGCAGAATAATCTCAAAAATCCTTTTCCAAGTCATCGTCCTGGTAGTGACTAATATCATAGAATGTTAAGGGTCTCTAGAAGCTGTGATGATTTCCTTGAACGTTTTATATGCCGATTATTCGTACCCACCGATACCGAAAGAAAAGACTTATGCCTTTTCAGTTTCACAAAACTTTATGTCTATCAATTATTTTGAGTAGAACTATTTCATGAGCAGTGTTTCGGCCGGTTTGGACTCATTCTGGGCAGACCCTGGAAGTCGTGACGATAAAAAAGGATAAAAATAGAAATCATTTCTTTAAAGAGATGCAAAATGTGAAAATGGTAATTTCGGTCATCCTTAGTCCTGCCTATCAGGCTCAAATATTATTCGAAATTCTGATTCTGTTTGAATTTGCCTTTTTCAATATTTTCGAAAGTCCGCCGATGAAGCGGTTGAGTTCATTTTCATAAGTAAACGTTTTCAACCGTCAACTGAAGAAAATTAAATGTTTGCTGAATTTTAAATAATGCTGCACGCACATTTGCAATCATATAAGGTACTTGCTCTACGTTCCAGATAATTTGCTAGATAGAATGCTTTGAAATGCTGAAAGAATTTGAGCGGACCATCATCCTTATTTACCTTCATGGGATCGGTTCCCCCAGTTTCATTAGGGAAGGCTTTAGTTTGAAAACGTCTTTAACTTGTCTCTTGAACTTTCGAGCTCGTCATTGGTCCCAGAAAGAACACGGTACCCGGGAAACACAAGTACGGGTTCGACTGAAATTTTTGCCTAAACCTCGCCCAGTTTGTGAGGCAAATCATCACTGATCAAGAGAGCAACCAGCGCTACTCCTAGACATGGCCCTTTTCCCGTCTTCCATTAGCCAGCAGGACTACACCGGACGACGGGAGCCGGTCTCAAGAGGTGGGTGAGCAACGAACGACCTTAGGTTTGATTCTGTCACGTAGCTTACTACGGAGGCTGCTCGAGGGTTATTCTCCCCAGCATTTCCAGCTGCTTCTGGAGATTTTTCTGATCATTGCTGTCGTTCTAAGGGAACAGAACACAGTTCGTTAGTTCTGCCGCGAAAGCAGCCGTACAAAATCGTTCTGAAGTTGGCATTGATGGTAAGCTTTCCGAGTAATGGTGTCCTATAACTTGCGCCAAGATTCCCTAATATCGTAGGACGTCCAAGCAGGGATTAGGGGGCTAGCTAAGGTCTGAAAGCGGTCTACGTGGCTTTTTTGTTTTCAGAGCGAAGGAACGTTGAGATGCAGCGGCCACCATTTTATTGTGGTTCCGTTGTAGTTCCGAGTTTGAACTACAACGTATTCAAATGGCATTTCTTCACAATAAAGTTTTTGCTAATGGGTGAAAGCTCAACAAGACTCTCCATTTCCGAGCGTAGGCGAACGATTGCGAGCAATAAATATGCTTTCAGTGGGCATATAATACTCAAAAAAGATAGTAAATTTGAAAGCTGTTGAATGAACGGAATTTGGGAAAGGGAATAGCTACGGCGGAAATTGGACCATTGAAACCTTGTTGTTCACTGTGCAACCTGTGCATAGAGCATAGAGGAGGGGGGAGCTTCTGGAATATAAAGCCCTGATATATCTTCTTTTAGGCGAGGTAGTGTAATTGCATGTGACGCACGCTGGGGATCGATACTCGCCCAGGTCAATCAAGCCTTTCATCCTCCGTGGTCGTACCAGATTCGTCTAGGGGGGTTCTGACACGTACACCAGCTGGCCACCGCAAATTATTGTATAGGTCCCAAATGCATTCAAATGCACAATGATTCCTAGTTGAAGTCGGGTACAGGAGCTCAAATTCATTCCAAAATGGAACTGATTAACGCCAAAAAGTTTTGCAGAGTTTTCCAACTCAGTTCATGAACTTCTAGCCAACTTCGCGAATATTGCAACCAATTTCGTAGTTTTTCCATTCAATTTCGTAAATTCTGCAGTATGTTTCGTAATCTTGAACCCAGTTTCGTAAACTTTGCAACCAATTTCGTAAATGCTGCGTTAAATTTTGTTGTTCACCTAATACGCGATCTGTTAGACACTGGCCAAACAACCGTCAACCATCAGGTTATGCAGCGAAGATGGCGTTTTCTGGCTGGGCCCTGTGGTGGAATTAGAGACCACCAATTCTACAGAGGAACGGAAGCAAGCCATTGCTAGCTGGGTAGACGACGACTGCGATTTCAGTCCTCGGAAATTCAAGGAGATGTGTTCTGCTACATTCAGCCTCGATGTCTGACAATGAGTTTGCTCTGAGCAGGTCGCAGATAACATTTTCCTTTGTCGTCAAAAGCGTTCACCTTCAACCACCGTGATGCGTCGGGAGTAGAAACATTGAAAAAGGAAGAGTCGCTTATTTAGTCGTGAAGCTCTTTACTCAGAATTCTGAGGCGCAGATCCTCTGTATTGACGAAGTTAGCTTTGACGTTCCCACCTGCTCGAGATGAGGACGATCGTCACGATGAGGGTCATACAGAATGCACAAGGCCTGATGAAAACATCTCCATCTGCAGTACTGTGAACAGACACCGAGTAATCCACTATGAGCCGAGAATAGGGGCTTTCAAAGCGGAACACTTTCGACAATTCTTTGGTCGGCTGTTTCTTGTTTTTAAAGGAGTGGGACATTTGGAACGCCGTCTTGGTGATGTGCAATTTTCGATTATACGACGTTTGTGACGTAGTGATCCCTCATTTTGAATGGAGTTCTGGAGAAATAATAGAAAAAAATTCGAATGAAATGAAAAAATAAAATCGAATGTAGGTTTGTAGGTAAAAGGTTAATGTTTACGAAATTGAATGCAACATTTACGAGACTGATTGCAAAGCTCGCGAAATGGGGTTCACAAATACAAAAACGTCTGCAAAATCTTTAAATGGGGAGACTACGAAATTGGTTTCAATAAAAAACGAAGCTGTCTGCAAAGTTTACGATTTTGACTGAAAACCTTGTGTTCTTCATACCCTTCCTTACACATACTCCCGGCTGATCGGTAAATTTCGTTGTGTTTGGTTTGGTTGAGCCGGAAGTTTTCGCTTTCAACCCCTGATGAAGGAGAGTGTAACGACTTTCTCTTATCGCTAGTGGCTCTTGTTACACTTTCTTTCCCCTTAGCTTCTCGTTTTTTTCCACTTCGTTACTGTTTGTGAAGGTTTCAGTTAATTTCACGTCATCCGTTCGAGGAAATTTGATTGTCATTCGTTGTCTAGTAACAAGCAATCATGCTCAGAGAACGGCCACGTTGTTCAGCCATCCGTTGGATAGAATGGCATTCATTGCGTTGATTAGAGAATCCTGCTATGTCAATATTAGCCTTGGTCGGGTTTTTATTCAGAAACTCTAATCCAAGTGGCTATTTCAGTCAGTATTGCAACAATGTGTACTCGCTGTTCGCGAAGTTTTCCAATTTAGCCTTGACAGATAATATTATAAGGCTACCTATAACTTCGAACTATAAACTGGAGCCAAGGCAAACGAACCTACCGTAATCGTAAGGGCAGAATTTCCTCAAAAAAAAGCGCTTTTTATGGCGGCAGGATCGGATTAATTCGCCAGTCTGGGAAGTGTCCTCTTGCTCAGCCTTTCACAGGATGCCCAAGTCTTTTTGATTTATGGAGTGCGTTTTGATGTACGGGGTATGTCAGTCCACCTGTCTTTTCTTTTTTTGATAGCCGACGGACTCCTTTTGGCGGCTGGTTTTAACCAACTTTTGATGGTGGCGATCGTGACCGCAGTGGTATCGGTCTCGGCACAGTATTTTTCATTGGTGGGAAAGTGCAAAAGGTCAGTTAGGAGAGAAAATAACCGAAAAATGATAGACGGAACAGAACGAGTGGAACCCACTACTGCTGAGGACCTGCTAATCATCGTTCCACAGATTCTCAGAAGCGGCCTAATTGGCTGTGGTGTAACCGGCATGTGCAGATGTTTAGTAGGTGCAATAGAAGTTTGAGAGAGGTCAAGTACATAGGATGTGGGCTGCAGGGAATCCTACACAACAGGAGAGAGGGAAAAATTGGTCGAGGTGAAAATTACTTGAAAGCAGTGGCTGTGGCTTACTTTCCTTAGCGGGATATTCTCTTAATTACGTGGGGATTTGGCTTGTTCTGAAGTTTCCCTGATCCCTTGATTGTAGCATCCGGTAAAACGAATCAGATGTCGTTTTGAATCAGGTAGAAATGCTCAAGTGGAAGCTGCAGCTAGTCGGATATGCTGCAGTGCAGTAGAGCTCGGCAACCGCTCGGCTATGCATGAGTGACTACTGCTGTCGAAGCAGCGCGCGAACAGTGTAGTTCTATGAAGAAGTGCAAGTGCAACTAAACACTTACAAGGTTTTTTGAAAGGAACTTTCGACGTCAATGTCTGTGAAGGAGTGCCTTTGATTTGAAGCAGGTTTCAGAGGTTCCGAAAATTGAATTTGTCCAGTCACCAGGATGACATAGCCATTCGTCATCGTGTTTCTTTTACGTTCTGTTTGGCGAAAGGTGGTCTTCAGATTTCCGTGAGACCTGAGAATCGAACCTAATGCGCTTTTAGAGGACACTACCATGAACTACCAGGTTCTGGGAGTTTGACACTCCCCTCGACCGAAACGAATTCCGAATCAGTCGATCGGTGGGTAGATAGATTGTCGTAAAAAATTTCGAAGGCTGCCTCTAACTCACTCAGATTGACCTATCCAAAACATTGTTCAGGCGGAACAATTATTTTTATGGCCCGCTTTACGATTAGCGTCCGAGCCTTGATTATGACATGGTTCAATTGATAAATAATGCGCATTTGGTATTTCCTCCAATTCAATGCGGCAGTCTGGTACGTGGCGCATTCCAGCGGTGACTTGTTAGTTCGTTCCTCCGAGAAGTTACCACTTCAATGACTTTACCTAGCAACGTTGTGGTTGTTTTCGATTTATGATTCGTCATTTTGGCTTAGACAAACAAAGGTTTCCGTCAGTGCTAGCTCACCTGCTCATAATCGCCGAATGATTGATTATACGTATTACATGGGCACCGTGAATGTTCAAATTTGTAGTAATCATACCTCAGGGAACCTTTTGAAAGCTGAATCTGTCAGTTTTTCTTCTGCGGAATTTTCCTGAGAACTTTCAGCTGTCAAGATAAAGGGTACGGCATTTTGAATTTCATTCTGATCTTGTGAAGTTCATTGGCTGGGAATGAAAAAAAGGCAGACGTATGGTGTGCAGATGGACAATATGATAGAAAATGACAGGGCTGGGAGAAGGGTACCAAATTTCTACGCGATCGAACGTTCTTCTTAGATTTCACGTCCTTTTCTCTTTTCGTTTGCCGACTCGTCCATCGACTTTCTTCCTCCGCTATGCTATCCTGTCAGCGAGAATTTGAACAGTTTTGAATTTCTCTTGACTTCAACTTTCTCTTCACCTGATCCTCAGACTTGGCTTCACCCCTTCTCTCCTTCCAAATCTGAACTGCGAAAGAAAATTGTAACAATTATTGATTAGCAAATGTGGTAGCTTACAAAATTCGCTGGTTTTACGGTAGTTCTAAGACTATTGTAGTTCGTGACTCTTTCAAAAACTCTGAGATTCCTATTTTCAGTCAGAAACGCCTCTGAATTATGAGCTCTTAAATCCATGCAAAGTTCCCTGGTCTTTTGAAATGGTTGTTACCCTCACTGGTGCTGAAAAATTCAACAAAACCAGAGCAAAATTCAAAACTTAAAACCACAGGCTCACTTTTTCACGGTGGACTTCTTTTTGGAATGAAGTCTAACTTATTTTGTTGATTATTTTTTGCTCGCATCAAAAATTTGACTTGACCAAGATTTCGTGCGGGTTTTTTTCAAAGTGATTTTTTTATTTCAATTTCGTTCTACTGTAATTCTCCGAACTCTCCCATTTCGCAGTATTTCTTCGACTCTCTTTTTTGATATTTTTGGAATTTAGGCTTTACTTGATAAGGTTGAGCAACAATGATGAGTTTGCTATTAGCTGCATGTGGGCATGTTGAGGCGTTTACCTGACTATATGAGATACCGATGAGATACATTCTACAGGGGAGGGGATCGAATTGTGCGTGAAAGCGTAGGAAGCTACTCATCACGTATTTCGGAGGATTCGGGAGGTGTTTAGAAGGTTGTAGATTCTGGGCATCCTTATTTTCAGCTTGAGGCCTTATCTAATTCCTGCGCGCTAGCACTACCTTTATCCGATGTCGCAGCCGTTATAGTCCCTTGATTGAACGATCAAACGTGGCGATGAGAATTTTTTTTACTGTCGAGCTCGATTCCCAGGCGAATCGAATCCTTGTCAGAGCCATCGCCTTTGTCTATCCATTCTCCATATTCTCCTTCTTGGTCCATCGTACCCAATCGGCGTCCCAATCCAGACAGATCACTGGCCTACTGGCTTAACTATGTCATCATTTGAATCCCGTTCTAAGCTGGGATACTTGTAATTCAAACTCTGCCATCCAATCTTTATCTGATAAACATGCTGCGTAAAGCTACAGTCCCTTCCGTCTTTTGCACGTGGCTTCTCGCTGCGTTCTCAATCCCTTCTCAGTAAGGGACCAGTAAATAACGGCGTATGGCTGGAAAGGAGAGGTCATTTCAATCCAGCCTGCGTATATCTGTCAATGACAGCTTATGGGTTGAACGTATGAATTTGACAATTTTGAAAAGTAAAACGTCTGGAAGGACGTGGGCATATCTTCCAAGGTTCTTCTTCAATCATTTCGAAATAGTCTTTGAGATTTAGATGTCTCCTTTTTCCCTCTGCACTGCACTCAATTCTGCTCCCATTTCAAGTGCCTATATGTCCTTCATCGTTTCCAGTTGAGTTTTAATCTGGATCTCTTGAGAGTCTTTTTCTTCTTCTACTTCATCGCCTTCATCATCTCTAGGGGGCTACTTGCTACTGCTGCTGCTGAGATGATGCAAGTATATGCGGCGACATGTTGGCACTGAATCGTCAGATCGTATCTGAGACTTGACAGTTTCGCGTTGAGTGTCGCCTAAAAACGAAGCAAGGTCACTTTTTACTACTAAACATCGCTGATTCGATAATAGCCGCTCTGCTAAAGTTGAACAGACGCACAATATCAAGAGAGTTTATTCCATTTCTGGTGACGATTTCAAACAAATGAGCTGCTGACGTACGAACAGGTCGTTACGTAAACTTGTATACTCTCAGGTAAGGTGCTTTGGGTCTCCCAACCCAGTCTACGCCATGCCAGAGCAGATCGATAGCAAAAGTTCTCATGATTTCTTTCAGAAAACGGTATCAGCCGACAGCTCAGGTGAAGGGGATCTTATTACAGGCAAGGGTCAACCTATAAAANAAAAGTGTGTTCTGTGTTTGTGACTCGGCGTATTGAAATAGAAAAGCCGGCGGCAATCGATTTCATTGGCAATGCGAAGCGGTCATGTATGGTGGGCGGTGTCAGCACCCGCCCCTTCGCCGCGCAGGATCCGCCCAGTGCGGCGACTGCCTTGTCTGTGCAGCCGCCACTGGCTCTCCATCCTCCATATTCGCCTCCTCCGTCCATCGTCCCCAGACGTCGTCCTCGTTCTGATCCCCACTCAAATGGATCAGCAGTCTACAGACCCTCATACATCACAATCATTCCCACGAAAAACCTTTTCCTTAGCTCCTTCCTTCCACCCCCATTCGTAGAACCAAAAAGCACTTTCGGATTTTAGAACTGATGCTCAATTCAGAGAAGGGGCTATTGATTTCTAAACTTGGTATGTGTCCAGCTAGTCACGAAATCGATGACTAGCGTTGAGATCGTTGCTTTGCTATGCCAGAATGTCGAGCGCTGGGTCTTGCGATTTTGCCCAGATGTTGCCATACGGCTCTCGACAACTCTCTGATATGTGCGTTCAACGGAAATTGGCGAGCTCTCTTAGGTTTTATCGATTTCTGCCATAATGATAGGTAGTCGCTATTTACCGAATATGAGTCGTTTTGTCAAATCCCATGAATGAGCTCCGTCTCGCCGCCTGAACCTTTCGTCTCAACCTCTATGCCGGGCAGGTGAGCAAAGTTTCAGGTGTGCGAGCGGACTCGTATACTCCGTTGCCGAGCTGTAATTATGGCTAATTACTATATCTGAATTGTCCATTACCTCAAAGAGTCGAATGTGAATTTTATAATTTCGCCACTGAAAGGAAACTTCCCGAATAGTTTTCATTTTCTGAAGAGTTTTCCTGCTATAACAGCCGGAAGGTTGCACAATTATGTGTGAGTTTTCTAGAGGACACTTCTTTTTTTTTTGGAAATTAAATGTACTCAGAAGAGATACGGTATTTGTGCTGAGCCTTATGAGTATGATTAACTATTTCAGCCAACAGCAGCTACGGTTAGCACCGTGCGACCGTCAGAGAAACTTTTCGGAATCACACGTCGAACCGTTGCTCAGGTTAGCAATTTCTAGCTTTTTCTATATCGATTTCTCTGAACAACAGGAGACATAACTAATTAGTTATGCAGTGAATTTCAAAGCGTTCTCCCCGTTCTGAAGAACGTTCTCGACAAGATGTATAGGAACGTTGTTGTGGGAGACACTTTCCTTCCTTGAACGGGCGTGATAGATTTCGTAACGATCGATAAGACGACTTTACAGATTTCGATCGGGGACCGTTTTATTTGTATGACCCCAAAAAACATTTGCCTACTATGGCATCCAGAACCTTTGAAAGTGATTCCCATACTGGATAAATCCACCAATTGGGGATCGATTGCTGCCGTTTGAGATCACCCGTCAATAAAAACCGGTCATCTCTACCAGTAATCTGATTCTGCAGTACTGGTTTTCCAAACTCCCACTCTTATTGAGCAGTAGTCTGATGATTGACTGAAAGGGGTGTCGAGTTTGAGGGTACGAATTCATGTGGTCACGGATTTTTCCTTATTTGCGAAAACAGGGACTGCGGAGAACGAAAACACAGACTGAGTCATTGTCACAAGAAAACGAGGCGGTGGTACCACCATCTTTGCAAATGGTAACCTGTTGTCGGCTGGCGGTAGTGGGTTTAGACGAAATGGATGAAAATAGGTGAATTCAGAATGGAAAAAGTGAAGTGCTGTTGACGAATCCGAAAGAGAGCGACGCTGTAGGCTGGATGTCGTTTTCGGTTGACATAGTTCTTCATTTGCACTTTGGCCATAAAGCCGTTTTTGATGAATTTCGAACATAAAAGAGATTATAAGTGAAAGACAAATTAATGTAGGGGAAATGTCCAAATCCCCCGTATATATGAGTGTGTGTGAGTGTTTATATCGTGTTCTAAACAGAGTCACTGAATGGGCTCCCCACAGCAGAGCGAGAGAGCGCAAACGGCAATTTGATTTGTTCATTGCTGGCTGGAAAGGGAGGCAGGCAGGCGAGAGGAATGAGTGATTCTGTCTGGATTACGTAACAGCAGGGGTTGACAAAATCGGATTTTTACCCCGTTCTGAGTATCTTCAGATGAAAATCTCTCTGCAGAGTGCCCTTGCAGAGGTTATTGGAAATTTTTACTTGCATCAATAAGGTAGTGTCCCACTTGATTGCACTGGGGAATGAGAGATAGAGGCTATAGTGTAGGTGACCACCAAAGGAAGATGCATTATGGAAGAATTGGATACATTCACGGTCGTCCCGGTTGTTTCAGAAAAAGGTCTTGTCAAAGTCATGGAGCGATTTTAGTTGCGAATGTTCTGGTGGCATTAATTCGATGGCGTTTTGAAAAGAGAATCAATCTCCATTAGTGGAGTGCTGTTCGCATCGCTGGGTCGGCTAATTGCTACAGGTCTCCTCGCACATCGGTTTTACACGGCCATTCCCCCTTCTGCTTGCCTCTCTCCCTCCCTCTCATTGCCTCTCCCTCCATATATAAGCAAAATAACTCGTGAAGGATTAGCAGAGGTGGAAGGAGAGGTCTGCAGACTCTTCAGCCAGAATTGAAAAAAGCGTCTTAATCGGGGTGTTGAAGTGATCTAGACATCATATTCAAGGTGTCAAAAATGCGAAAATAATGGGCTGCATCACAATAATTAGGGACTTGGTGGGTTTCAAAAATGTGAAAAAGCGCCGGAGAACTCCTAAACATTGGGAATTAGTAGAGTCAAGAATTGTTTGAAAATGGCTAAAATTTTGAAATCGACAGCTTTAGGGCTACCCTTGGAATTAGGTATCTGGACTGTTCGGATTTATTAAGTAGCAGTGACAGCTTCACGGAAACCAAATAGTGCTTCTGGGGAATTGACCTGTGGGGGAGTTGTGAAGTCCTGAAGTCACCTGTATTCTGAGTTACCTACGCTTGGGTACAAGAGTTAAGATGATTTAAGTAACACCTATAGGTGATCATAACCATAAGTGTTGTAATATTGCTTCTTTTACATGGTCGTTGACAGAAATACAACAATCGAGAGTCGAGGCACTTTGGATTTTACATAATTAGAAATTACCAAGGTAATGTTGGAGCCGATCTATCAGAAGTTGTGATTAACTTCGGGTGCTTTGGGCTTGCCAGGGGTCTTGGGACCTGGACGTTGAGATTTTTGATTTTCGAAGGATGACTTTGTGGCCCCGATCTCACCTTTTTCAAATTACTGTAGGGTTCGAAGATTAGGTAGAGTCATATTTGAAATTGCTGGAAAATATACCTATCAATCAAGGGATGGCTGTTGAAAAGAGATTTCAGTCCTCTTTTGGTTTTCACACTGACATTGCTAGGCAGTGTCAATATCAGGTCTTCTATGTAAATCGAACTTTGTCCTTTTAGAGGTTTCCCAGATGAACTTTCTACCCTTCTTTGAGATTTATCGACTTCCAGGTGGCTCGCCGTGACTTTACGGTTGGTTAATAGTCGAATTACTGGCCGAGGCTTGCTGACTGGCTCTAGTTGGTGAGAGGGAGATCTCTAAAGATAATGAGGGTGTATATACGTGTATGTATATATGTGTGTATGTGCGTGTATATACGCCTGTTTGTGTGCGGTGATGCATTGATCTGCCATGGCTGCGGTTAATATCGTGAAATTGCGCTCTCCGTGTGTGTATATGCGGTTTAATGGGGACTGCATGGTGGGCTGGTTGCTGTGTTAGCGCCAACGTTGTAGCAAGAGTTCACCATAATTGGCAATATTTGTACTTTTGAAGTGTAGAGAGTAGTTATTGAGGTTGAAGGCCTTGTACGAAACCTGAAAATGGGAATTGTGATGGGGAAAAAAGCTCTGAAATGAATGATGACGTTATCAGACGACCCAGTACGTCATCAGTGAAGGTACCGCTGACCGATGCTCAAAGAATGTCATGAATTTTCAGAATGACTGATGTGTATAAAAAAATGAAAATGGTCGATTTCAGTTGACGCAGGAGGACATCGATTGCCTCTACCGTGAGCTCAGAGTCACTAAAGAGAGTCACAATGTTCGCGTGGTGTTTGTGAAAGGGACGGACGACATGACGCGCTTCGCAGTGGAGAAGTGTTTTTAATATTTCATTAGCCTACCCCGGGGGTGAAAGGAAAAGCCTTTGTAAACTTCGGCCTACTTCTTCGGGGAACAAACACCGAATTGGTCATAAAAGCTGTTGGAACGAGGTTAATACCTAGAGTAGAGTAGTCTAGTTGGTGTGAGTTTATTGAGCGAGTCGAACGGTGTAAACATAAACATAAACAGTAGTGGTGCTACTAAAAGTGTGCTACTGTCATTTACCTCATAGAGCTAACGGAAACATGGTAACGGCCCCAGACTTCCGAGAATACTGGCAAGCCCAACTAGTAACCCATAGCCAGTTGTTCCTTCCAAAAAGCTCAATATATCGCTCTAAAGTTGAGAACTTCCGAGAAACCCCAAGGTGGTTGTGTTCCCTCCGTAGAAATTCGTGGGCAACTCATCGGGAGAAGTATTTTGCCCGTAGAAGTAGTCGGTGACACGAAAATGTCTTGGTCTGTGGAAGTTATATAAGGAGTAGTAATTTTTAGGCCTAAAGCGATATCTGCCCTTCTAGTGCCCATACCTAACTTTCGCGATCAGTAACAGTTAAGCATGGCTTTCAGGGGAGGATGCTTACATAAAGTTGTAACGGGATNTGTTTTCGTGCAGTTGGAAAGGCTGCCTCAACTAATGTAAGCGTTAGGCCTGCGATAGAATGGGTCCATGATCCATTTATTCTCCTGTTTTCTTGGGTGCTGACCGTAGAGAGCCGCTACAAACAGCCGCATGAGTATGAGCGTGAGAAATTGCCACTCTAATAGGTTTCACGAAGGGAGGGTTTCTAGGGACATCCTTCCTCGCTATTCGCGAATCTTCCCGTTCTACCGGATACTATGGGAGCTGATGAGTCCAAATATTGGTGAACTAAATAAAAAAAAATTTTTAAAGATAAATTTGGTTCTGACCATGGTGAATCGTAGAGGGTACGTCATGTTTGATTAGTGGTTCTTAAGAGATGAAGGGGCTAGCTAAGTGCGTTTTGATCTCTAGGAACTTGTTTTTGGAGCCTAACGTTTTTGCTAGGACCTCAGAACCGTTGAGATATCATAGGGTTGTCACTATCTTCAAAATGATGGTGAACAGAATTCATTTAAAAATAGCTTTATGACGGAACTTCGAGTCTAATCGTATTTCGGGATGGCCATGACGAGGAAAAATTTCTACCGTCTCCCACATCATTGAATTCGACTCGAAATAGGAGTCAGTTTCCCCGAACCAATATTTTTCATGAATAAAATTTCATACAGTATCTTCTCCCGGGATGATAGGAGCTCCCTGATTATATCCAGCCAATGGTGAATTCATAAATTTTTGTTTTTCCAGAATTTTCGCTGAGTATCATCCATGCCGTGTGGAGGTTGTCGACAAAACCTCTTGTCTAGTGAGTTTCGCAAGTCGAGCGGATTGTGTTCGAGTGGGTTTTTGCACTTGTCCGTTGCCTTACTTCTTTCTGTGTGAAATTTCAAAATGAGCCATCATTGCCCATGTAGATTTATTGTTGGTGACGAAAAAAGTAATCCATTATCTCCCGTGCCTCTTCGTAGGGTGGCCAACTCATCGCTCATGTGTGTGTGGTAGTAGTGAAGGTAGTGGGGTAAACACAGTGTGGTGCCCTTTCAAGGACATGCTCCATTGGAGGAACCTTGTCGCTAGATGAATACTCCGGGACGGGTGCCACTACCACAACCACCACAGCCGATGCCGGTGCTCCTTCTGTGGCGACGATTATCCTGGCCTGGCCGCTGCTGTCTCTTTGGCATAGCAGCGAAAAATATCGGCTATCAAGCCACGTTTCGTGTGCTGGTTTTCAATCATCCTTTCGGAAAGGAACAAACAGAATTAGGAGTCATTTAGAATGGAAAACTGCTGACGCGTTGGCGCTGTTGCGAGCATTCGTCGTCGTCGTTGCCGCAGCAGCACAGCACATTTGCAGGAAAAATTAGCGCTGCCACCGATCAATATATCTGCGTTCACCGTGTGGACACTGCCGGGGATGAATGATACTTGGGAAATGTTTTTTCAGCTAGAAAAAAAAGTCTTCTAGTTTCCGAGAACGAGTAGATCTTTCTTGCCGTCCTCAAGTTTCTCGAACAAAAAAGGAGTCGACGAGGGGATTAAAGTTACATTGACAAGTAGTTTGAAAGGTCGTTGAAGTGTGCGATAGAACTAAGACCCCTTCAATTTTCACCTGAATATGGGTTCTTCGAAAATTTCCCTTTTCCTGAAAAATTCCTATTTCCTTGGGATGATCCAGAAACGGATAGCTTTTGATGGGGTCATTCAAAAGTTCAAATGATGGTCTTTCAAATAAACGCGATCATCTTGGAAGTCGGAAAGATCTGAACCAGTGGACCATAAAGTGCAAAACTTTAGAATCTTTATCGGAAAGTAGCGCCTGCAAAGCTTATCTGGCCGGGAGAGTACCTACCGACTTGGGTTTTTGTACTAAGAAGGCCATTTCCTACCTTGACTGCAAAGTCGCCACTGGTGGTCATAAATCGGGAATTCTGGCAAGAGTCATGGAAAGTGAGGAGCGCAGTCCCGGTTTTCGGTTTCCGGATGGTTCCCACTTCCCCGTTTACAGCCTCTATGTCAGCCGAGGTTTTTTGCTAAGCTTTTGGGATTTCGGTGCTTTCCCGGTGCTTCCAGATCTGTTCGCTCCGGACGCGGGGTCGTTGATAACGCCGTCGTCCACCGTCCTTGTTTGAATGTATACAGTCGTTAAGGAGCCCGATCATGTTAGTTAGTTGACGTCCCATAAATAAAGTAGTTATGTCCCAAGATTAATTGTCAAGTATCAGTAACTGGAGTAATAATAAATGTAGCGTAGATCCTTAGGAAAGCGGTGATGAATAGCTATCGTGTGCCTGGACAACTATGTTGGCATGTGATAGAATTGCCCTGTGTCACGGATTAATTAGCTCGTATACATAATTTGGCCCTGTCTATTTTGCTGAATTACAGATGATGATTGGAATGACAAAACCGCTGCGGCGTTTTCGTGCCACAAGGGCAGCCGAGGACGGGGAATTAACGGATTCGGACGGCGAAGAGGAAGAGGGACAGATTAAACTCGAAAAAGGAGACGATGTGGCATTAGTTGCAGAAGCTGGTTTGTACTATTTTATTTGTTTACCAGTTGGCTGTGGTAAACAATGGTTGGCTTTCAATTCAATCATTTTGGCTGATTCAAACACATCAAAGAGGTAGCCTAGATATGAATGGTAAGTGCACTTGAGCATCGATTGACTTTCCGTATTTCAAGGGTCCTCCTTCAGTGTTCGTACATGTGTGGGGAAGGATCGATGGAACATTTTGTGGTGTGTTCCGTGGCTTAGAGAGTATTTGAGCGACCATAAAAGACTATTAAATCGTCTTTCCGCTAGTGAAGAAGTCTCTTTCGTCGTCTTTCTGTCTATAAAAAAGGCTCTGGAAACTGGAAGGTCTCTGAGATGTTAGTTCTGAAGAAACCAGTACTGTTGGAAGGATACATGTGAGGTGTTTTGAACGCATGTCCATTTGAGGAAAAGAGCTTAAAAGTTGTGAAAGGCTCGATTTGATCAACGTCGTTTCGAGTTGCGCCTTGCCTCGACTTCCAGTTACAGTCGTAGTGCTGTTTGAATGCGTTTTTGGCTTACAAGTTCACTGTGGGAACAAGCCGGTGCATAAGTGAGGCTTTACTTCTTCCAAACACATTTGGCGACAACTGAGTGACTCTGAGAGATAAGAGCGATTCTTTTTCCAAGGTTGGCAATAGTCGATCTGAGATTCGGTTTGAATGGTGAGTGGGAGGGAGCTCCAAGTGGGATGAACTCTGGGAGTTTGTAAAAATAAGGGATGAATAGAAGGTTCCCTCTCCAGTGATCGTTATCATCCATTTCGAGTTCTCGGTTGAAAAGGAGTGTCTTCTGACTGTCAACTGTTACGGAGCATCGTCGGAATTTTTTTGGATCCTTGGCTCCCGCGAGTAAGTAACACGAAAATTTTGGATTATTTTTCCTCTCATAAGGTAAAAATAGCCATTAGAAGCAGTATACTGTAGTATAAATTCCTTTTACGTAAACATATAGCATCTGTATGGTAATTTTGAATTATGTTATGCAAAATTTTCAAATCGAGCAGGCCTCCGGGCGTTGTGTTTTCAGCCCGTCTTCCATCATAATTTCTCATCTCATCGTGGTCGATGAAATTGGACGTCGGAGGTGGAGAGGTGAAGGGTTTTCCGGCTTATGAGAATTGGGCCAATTGCGCTAATGCTGTCGAGGGGAGCGGGATGCGAATGCCCACTGGGATTCTGGGGCTGGCATACGACGCTTAGCGATCTTTAGAGATATCTAGCAGAACTTTAGGGGAAGTGAGTCTTGTTGAGAGGCTTGTTAGCTGAACAATTGGAAGGATTCGAATATGGTGCCAGCCACGTTGGTCGGCGATCGGCCAGCGATTACGGAGACACACGCGATATGCATTGCTGTGTTTGTGTTAGGCTTGCGTAAACCATCTGCCTCACAAAAGGCCATCCATCCGTCGGGGTCAGGGAGAATTCCAAACAAAAGCATGTCGAACTGGAACTTTTCCTTTCAAAGCATGCTGTACTGGTGAAGCCTTCGCCATATTAATAAACCATTTCCTGACCGAGTAATGTGTAGAATTGTCTTCCGCTCGACCTCTGCCGGTGTCAGTCGTCGCAGTTGCACGCTCGCACCTCAACCTCGCTCCACACCACACCACGTCTCTTCGTCTGCCTGTGTCTCGTATGTATGTGTGTATATATCTGTCTGTCCATAAGAGGGAAGAATGAGGAGGAAACGAGAATGAGTGTGCGGTTATAATGTTGTTCGTCGCCTCTCTACATACGGGCTGGACACCATTGTTATAAGGGTGACACTGTTTGACCTTCTAAGTCGTACTCTATTCATTTGCCGATTCGGTATTGTCTGCCTATCGAGCACTACATGACATCGGATCGTTAAGGGGTGAATAAGAGACTGCGCGCATTTGACTAGCGGATAGGATTCTGGAAGATATTTTAGAATAGCCGATCGATGTAATATGAACAGTTTTAAAAGAGTCGAATTCATCCCCTTCTCAACCTATTTATATACAGTAATTACCTAGGGGCGTGGATCCTGTGAATCTACTGATTGTTCCTTTGAAGCTGTCGCCCTTCAGGAAGATTTAACCATATGGCTTGGACAAAGAAATCTTTTTCGTGATTCAATCTATTACTTAGTATGACTGCATGAAAGATAGCTGCAGTGATACCGTATACCACCTCGCCAACTTTCCAAGCAATCAAGATAATGGCAGTAGTGGACTCGGCCGGTTACTGTAGGATTCCGATGGTTGCTGCACTGTTAAGTGCGGTGCGGCGGTGCCGCTGAGAAGGGCAGTGTTGCTCAAGCTCTAGAGCCTTTTGATTATCAGGAAATCAGGGAAGGCTTGGCAAGTGTGGAAGGTGAAGTTCGCGCTACCAACTAGAGGAAAGGAGAAGGAAAAATGACAAAAACTCGGAAAGATAAAGAAGAACTGAGAAGATCTGTCAGAACAACTAGCGAAGGGCGGCAGACTGAAAAAATGAGCTCAAACCAGGAAACGTTCATGAGAGGTTTCATGAAAAACGGAGTATTGTGTCAAAAATGAATACAATTTTATATTCTCTTTTTTGAATGGAGTTCCGTGACCCTCACCGTGCCAAAAAAAGTATGAATCAGGTGATCGTCCTGTTATAATGCTCACAACTTTTTTCACCTCTCATTAGGAGAGCCCATAGTGACGTAGGAATCGATCGAGGTTGAAAATTCTAGCGAAGAAGGCTACAACCTCAGAAAACGTTCTCGAGATCATTAAAGTCAACAAATAATAGTTGATCTAGCCTACTAAAAATGTTATTTACTATTTACTGAAACCGACATATGAAAAATACTGTTACCATAAAATCGTTGTAAATGGTTTTTGATCAAGTTTCTTCAACGAGTCTATGCATGTCGCATATGGGGTGTTGGTGTTCTTTTTCCGAACTAACCCCCCGTTTTCCGGCTATTCTATTCAAGAGGAAGCTCTGTAGGTACTTTATTGTTTAGGAGGAGATTGAGCAGAGCAGTAGTTTTCGAGTAAGGGAACAGACATCTAGAAATAGTAGGGACTTGCGGAATCACCTATCTGTGGTGATTCACTCGTTTGATTACGTAAGGTAGAGGCAGCGGCAATCGATGAGGAGCATTCGAGTAAGCAGCGAGTTCTAGGGGAGCTTCATGCTTGGGAAGATATAGCGTCAACTGTCCGTTTTGAGGTATTTTTTTCTGGGTTGAAATGCTTCTGAATTATCTAGACTAATTATTTTCACAAGTTCAGCTTCTAGTTCTATAGATGGATCAGAGCCCCGCGGTGTTCTATAACTGAGGAACGTGATTGCATATTCGAGATGATCATCTCCTGGGAGTCATATATTGTCGTCCCTGGGCGAAGAGCTGCCCTTCGATGAACTTTGAGTTCTTGGCTCGTAAGTTGAAAAGTGCAGGCCTTATCTCCTCTTGGGCCCTATCGAGACCCTCATGAAGTTGTCGGAGGTTCACTGTAATGCGCGTGATACTTAGGTGAAATTATGCGAATCTGCCGGTTGCTTGGCTGTTATGAATGTGCTGGAAACTGCACAAGAGTGTGACTCTGTGAGCAGGGCGCCTGGCTTTGGACGGGCTTCAAACCCGTACTTGCACTCGCCGGGTCAAGTGCAACCTCAGGTCTACCTATAACAAGGCTGTATCGCCGTTTTTTACTCCTGGCTTGGAGATTTATTTTTTCTTTAGTCAAACATGTTCGAATTACTGGTTACAACAATACTCCTTCAATATAGGAACAATCGTCTTCCTCGATAACTTCGATCGGGAGGAGACGGAGTCGATTCCCACCATTGTCATGAAGACGTGTAGAGGATTTGTGGTTGGGTCGAATGTTTGTTGAAAGGATTCCACATGTGCACGCTAAAGGAGCAAACGAGGCAACGGTGGTGTAGGTGACAACATCCGAGGAGAGATAGGGTGTTCACGTACAAAGGCATCGTTGGCATCGTCTCTCCGCTCTGTGTGTGTCTATTTGTGTTGAGTGATGGATGAGTGTGAGAGAAGAGGAGAGTGCATGTGAGGAAGGTTCTAGAGAAATTGCCGACTGGCACCTCTCACCTTTCACAAGGCATTGTATCGTGCAGTTGAACAAATAGACCAACTGAAACCGATACAAAGAACCATCGTCTTCTGGGGTCGTGACGACCGACATATGCCGTACGTCCTCCGACCACCCATCACCACAACGACGACGGCGACGCAGCCACTTGAGATGTTCATCATTGACTGGTCTTGGGATGTGTTCTTTGACGCACTGCAACGAAGGTTTATGGTGTTCGAGAGGGAATTTTCGAGCTACTCAAGGGAAGATTGAACGATTCATGGAGCTATTACAATGCCCGTTCTGCTGCCTGTTTGGCACACACACACTGAAAAAGTACAGTAATCGCGTGTAGCACTGAAGAGTAGTGTTCAGCTTTCTTATAGTTGTAGAAGAAAATCAGTTGTGTGAAGGGTGTGCAGGAAAGGCTGTCTCAGAGGAATTCTGTAGGCGGCCACTGGGGGACCAATTTGACTTGTAATCTTCTCCCTGGTGCCTGAAGTAATGGCTAAAAAGTAGTAGCTCAAACTGCGTCGATTAAGTTGCAGTAGCACTCTTCGCTGGTTATTCCAAGCTCCGAGATTAGTTGTGTTATAGCTTGTCATAGAAGGGATTACTCCTTATGGTTCTAGATTATCCGCTTATGCATAGTAATCTGTAAGTAGGACGGTTATTACCTCATTCTCTCGGAAAATGGCCTTTTCCAGCGTTTTGTGTGTGACTGGTAGGATTACTGTCTACTGTTGATAGGGATATTCCAGGTAACCGCCTCTTTGAAATAACGGGTGATAGTAGAAGATCCTCCTGTCCTTAACTAACTCTTTGACCTAACCGAAGTCCAGAAATGGTCTGCTTTTTCGGAATCAATGAATTTCTCACCATGTTTTTGATTTGAAAGGGTCCCTATCGTAGAATTGTGATCCTCTCAGATTATTACAAAACTAGAGGGCAAATTTCGTGTCCTCACGAGGACATTGAAACTGATTTGCTATGAGCACGAGCTTGTTATGCAAGTCATCGAAGCCTTGGTTGTGCATTCAAGGGATTTTCAGATTGATCTTGGAAAACCATTTGTCCCGGATCGTTTGGTATAACCGCCTCCCTTTCAATCTCTAGGCTTTTTTTCTATTTCGGAGCTCAATCGGAATTATTTGGTACGTCAGAGTTCAAATGCTTGTTGTGATTTATGAGCTATGCTAACGTTGTGTGTGTGCGTGTGTGTGT